>JBBJLR010065214.1:0-11199 GCA_037577145.1 Brachypetersius gabonensis
ATGTATATATGTATATATGAAATAAATAAATTAAATAAATATATATATATATTTATTTATTTATTTCATTGCACAGAGGAATGCAATTTCTTCTTCTTCTTCTTGAATGTTAAAATTTCTGATGGAGGATCTCTCAGGTTCATAATCCTTCATTTCAGTTCAGCTTTATGTATCTTCTTGTGTTGTCTTTGATGTTTCTACTTTTGTGTTTCATTGTTTATTTGTCCTATTCTACATTTAAATAATTTGGCACTTATTGTATAACAAATATTGTATAACAAACGTTAAGAGTCTTGCCCAAAGCTTCTTATGGATGTGGTGAAGTTGTCCAGGGAAAGAATCAAGGTTACTCACCACACTACACCAGCCACACAGTGTTCTATCTCCCTTTCTGTCTCCCTTCAGTTCTCTTTTACACTTTTAGGTAGTTTCTGGTTGATCTGGTTCCTGAGAGAACTTGTATCATTCTTGATGGTGATGTGGGTGTGGTTTCTTTCCCTCAGTTCTACCAGCCCCACTTCCAGCAGAGAGAGGCTGTTCCTAAACTCAGGTACAGTGGAGTAGAGCTGTCGGCTCAGGGGAGGAGCAGTGCTAGTTGAGAGGTAGAAAACAACTGCTCTGGACTCAACTCCTCATTTCAATCAGCAATTTTACTCTTTTTGGACTGCCAGTAAGGAGGACGCACAAGCGTTTGTGTCAAGGAAGCATGTAAGTTGCCATCTTGGACTGTGTGATTCTGTATGTACAGAAAAAACCTGTGGTGAAGACAAAATACCCTCCCAGGCTTACTCCTTTACTATTCTATATTTTTCTATACTCATTAATGACTTAACCATATAGTTTCTATCACAAATAAATATTTACTTAAGTCCAAAGAGTGGATGGTCTAACAAGTCTGACAGGTCTAACAATAGCTTCATGCCTGAAAAAAGAGTTTCTGCAAACAGGAAAACACTTCATCAATGACACAGGAATAAAAGCTCCAACAGCAAGTGAAAGAGTTAAAGAAACATCACTTTGCATTACTAATAACGTGAGCAAGTCATATAGTGGGAAAATTAGACAGCTTTACATGACTTTGTCAATAGCAGTTTCACATTTATTGTAGGCATTAAACGGAATGAAAAAAACAAAAACAAATGGTTATGTGATTACCATTTCAAACTCCAAACATGAGAAACAGAAAGTAAAATATAAAAAATGTAAAAACACTAAATAGTTCCTTGTTTGAGTTGGATTCATTTATATATATATATAAATATTGATTTTCAAATGTTTTTTGCCACAGGTATATGGCATTTTTATTTATTGTTGTGTCTGTTTTCTCAGGTTGTCAAATGTGCTACCAGTTCTGTTATCTTTACTAAGCTTCGTTGTTGGTAAGTAAGATGTCAACTACATTAAAAAGGAATTCAGCTTCATTAAACAAAATTACTGGGGCCCTCATTTATGAATGGTTCATTTGCACAGGTCTGAATTTCATGCAGAAAACAAGACTTTATTTTAGAGTTTGACCCATGCATAGAGGTAAAAAGCACATTTTGGAGAAACCAGCAATGAACAACTTTCTTAGTAAAGTAGGGAAATGCAGCTAAATTATTGCACACACCCTTTTTGGTTTAATTCATTTTATGTTAGGAGTCTTAGCGAGGCTTCAACTCCAACTCCAGTTCAAAGGCCTTGTATGGCACTGCTCGTCCCCAGCCAAAGTCAAACCAAACAGCTGATCTCAGCCTGATTTTAAAATAAGTCATGTCCAGTCAAGTTTGTTTAAATAGTACATTATCATACACAAAGGTCATTCAATGTTCTTTACAGGAACAGAATAAAAAATAAAATAGAATAAAATAATACAAGAAAAATAAGAATACATTGAAAATCAATAAAAAGACTGAAAGAACTGCAGATCTTTAAAGGAAGGCGGAGGTGAATGACGTAGTTTTAGCAGATATTTAAAGCTACCGTTGGTGCAAATAAACTCAATCAGTGGCCTGTACAGCCCTAAAGAGACCCAGCTAGAACATGCGGTGAGTCAGCACCGTGCAGGGTATAGTGAAAGCAGCTGAGATAGTCACTGGTGAACCCCTACCCCAGTGAAGAACATTTACCAAGACTGCTACTTTAACAGAGCCAGAAACATAGTGAAAGACTGTTCTCACCCATTATACAGACTCTTTTGTGCACATAAATAAACATAATTGTATAGTCCCTGGTTAACCAGCTCGTTTTAGAGAAATACCTCACTGTACCTGTCAGGGCTGGGGACAGTAAGGGTAGGAGGCCACTAGAAGCCATCCTTTTTCTGTTTTTGGCTTTGGGTGTTCTGTAATTGTGGAGGGTGAAGGGTTTTGGTTTTATTAGTGTCAGCTGTGTTTTGTTGGTATTTGTTTTGTCGTTGGTTGTTGGGATGTGGGTTTTGTATATTCAAGGGTTCTGTTTTGTGGTCAGTCCATCAACACGGTATTTTGGTTCGCTCCTGTCTCCTTTATGAAAAACTATAATTCTGGCTCTCATGCCTGTTTTGTTTTGGTTTTGAATTAAAATAAGACACAAAGCACTTTAATTAAAACCGTGTGTGTGTGCCTGCCTTTTGTGCCTGGGGAAGGGGATTACACGTGACAGATTGACAGACCGTACGATCGAAGGGCAGATCCCCGATCATAGAACCATAGCGCATTATGGACCACTTCGTCCTGGACTTGGCTGCGAAGGAGCTCCTGCTCGGGCTCGCCGGTTGGCGAGGCGGGAGATACGCAGTCTGGAGACAAAGGAAACGAGGGGGTCCACGTCGCTCGTGTCTCCCACCCATTCGCCAGCGGCCCAGAAAGTCTAAGGCTTCCTCCAGCACTCCACCACTCCAGCTCATGCCCAGGTCGCCTCAGAATGTGAGCCCCCGGCGAGATGTGCCTTCCATGGCGGCTGCAGCAGATGAGACTCTCTCGTAGTGTAAGGTCTGGCCTGCGGCCACAGGGGGGTGCTGGGGTTTAGTTTGTTAAGTTTATGCTTAGGGCTTTTATTTTGATAGCCTGAGTGCACCAGCAGAGTAATGATAAGTGAGATAGTTTCCAGCTGCTGGTGTACTCAGGACTAAGTGTTTTGTTGTGTTCATTGGTTGTCTTTTCGTTTGGTTTTGTATTTAAGTTCTGTTCAGTTGGACCTCACTGTCGGTCCACCCTCACATTTACCAGCATCATTGCAGTGAGTTTCTGTTCTGTTTTCAGCTCAGTCAAGTCAAGTGTACGTAGGCCCTCGAGCCTTGTTTTTGTTTTGAGTTAAAAAATAAAAAATACATTGAGAATGGATTCCTGCTGTGGTGCCTTCTCTTCATGGGGTCAAGCCTTGAGACGTGACACGTAGGAGGAGAAAGAGCCGATCCTGGCTGAGATCTTGCAGCGGCTGATTGAGGAGGGCTTTGCAACACTCTGGCTCCAAGAAAGCTGCTGCGTCCCATGCCAACCCCATGGCAGGTCTGCCCTCTCATGCCTACGACAAAGCAGAAACAGCCTGGACAAGGCCCAGGTAGCTCATCAGCTCCCCGAGGGCTCTGGTGGACAGTGAGGGGCTCCCGGGTGGAATCTCCCCATGTAAGGACTAAGACTCCCAAAGGGGAGCGTTCCATGGTACCACCTGGCCCGCCCTGGCCATGTGGAGTGCTGCCCAGGATATCATCCAGTGAGATGCGGCCAGGTGGGGCTCACAGGATGCATCCCTTTGCCTCCGCCTTACCCCTCACCACCCTTGGGAAGTTGTGGGGTTCTTGTTCTAGGACGGGGGTACTGTCAGGGCTGGGGACTGTAAGGGAAGGAGGCCAGTAGAGACCATCCTTTTTCTGTTTTTCGTTTTGGGTGTTCTGTGGGGGACTTGTATTGTGGAGGGCAATGGGGTTTTGGTTTTAGTTGTGTTTTGTTAGTGTTTGGTTTGCCATTGGTTGTTGGGATTTGGGATGTGGGTTTTGTATATTTAAAAGCGTTTGTGTTCTGTTTTTGTTGTCAGTCATCCAACACTGTATTTTGGTTCTCTTCTGTCTCCTTTATGAAAAACTATAGTTCTGTTTTTTTATGCCTGTTTTGTTTAGGTTTTGATTTAAAATAAGACATGAAGCACATTGATTATGAATGGTGTGTGTGTGTGTCTGCCTTTCTTGCCTAGTGAAGAGGACTATACATGACCGAACCCCTGTTTACTGTCAGTGCAGACACCCTTATGTCACTTCACTTGATTAGCTATTGTAAGCTAAATAATTTATTTTAATTTTACATTTAGTTTCTATGCTGCTAACTGTCTGGTGCAATATGTTTCCAGTGTAAAACCACATGCTCCTGTGTAATAGTAATATGTGAATATGTGCGATGCAATATCATTTTCTGAGGTTTTCATCCCCCTCAAACTGTAATCGTGTGAAACACATCTCATCTATGGTGCAATATTATCTTTCCTGTAAGGTTCACATACAGTGCACTTATCACTTTTATATTACCTGTCTTTGTTGTCTTCTTACTGTACCATCTCATATTCACATTCCATTCTCACGTTGCTTGCATACAGCTCAGTGACCTTAACAAACGGTTAAGGTCACTGGTACAAACAACATGAACACAAACCATTTATACTGAACAAAAATATAAACACAAAGCTTTTGTTTTGCTCACATTTTTCATGAGCTGAACTCAAAGATCTGAAACATTCGTGCTGATTAGACAGCATGAATAATGCACAGGTGTGCCTTAGACTGCCCACAATAAAAGGTCACTCTGAAATGTGCAGTTTTGCCTTATTGGGGTTCAGATAAACAGTCAGTATCTGGTATGGCCACCATTTGCCTGACGCAGTTCAACACATCTCCTTCACATAGAGTTGATCAGGTTGTTGATTGTGGGCTAGGGAACGTGGGTCCACTCCTTTTTAATAGCTGTGTGAAGTTGCTGAATATTGGCAGGAACTGGAACATGCTGAGCATCCCAAACATGTTCAATCAGTGACATGTCCGGTGACTAAGGTGGCCATGCAAGACCTGGGATGTTTTCAGCTTCCAGGAATTGTGCACAGATCCTTGCAATATGGGGCTGTGCATTATCATGCTGCAACATGAGGTGATGGTCATGGATGAATAGCACAACAATGGGCCTCAGGCTCTCATCACGGTGTCTCTGTACATTCAATATGCCATAAAAAAATGCACCCGTGTTTGCTGTCCATAACATATGCCTGCCCATAACAACGCCGCCGCCACCATGGGCCACTCAATCCACAATGTTGACATCAGCAAACCACTCACCCACACCACGCCACACACGCTGTCTGCAATCTACTCTGAACAGTAAAAACCGGGCCACTCCAACATGCCAGACGCCATGCCAAGTCGGTTACAAGGACAAATTGCAGTCAGGTTCAGACCCCGATGAGGACGACAAGCATGCAGATGAGCTTCCCTGAGACAGTTTCTGACAGTTTGTGCAGTTTGGTTATTTAAACCAAATTTTGCTGTAGTGTCCAGGTGGCTGGTCTCAGACCATCACTGAGGTGAACATGCAGGATGTAGAGGTCCTGAGCTGGTGTGGTTACACGTGGTCTGCGGTTGTGAGGCCAGTTGGATGTACTGCCAAGTTTTCTGAAATGCCTTTGGAGTCGGCTTATAGTGGAGAAATGAACATTCATTTCACAGACAACAGCTCTGGTAGACATTCCTGCAGTCAGCAAGCCACTTGCACGATCCCTCAAAAATTGTGACATCTGTGGCATTGTGCTGTGATCAAACTGCACATTTCAGGGTGGCCTTTTATTGTGGGCAGTCTAAGGCAATGGTTCTCAACCTTTTCAGCATTAAGGCCCACTTATCAATCACAGCATGTTGCCAAAGCCCACTGTTAGATTTCACCCCTATTTTGGTGGCCATCTTGTAATTTACAGTATCAACTTCAAAACATCACAATTCCGTGACACAAAGTTATTGTTTGTGGTTGGACTCATTTCAAACCTAAGACTCTGAAGTTTCATGTGCCAGAGAAGTAAAATATATATACTCATTGTAAAATAGCAACACAGGATGAAATACTATTTCCATATATTATGCTTTGAATTCAGTAATCCTTATCGTCCCTGTCAGAAGAATTTTTCTTATGACACTGAAAAACCACAGCCACAGGTCTTGTCAACTTATGTTCAGAATTCGAGCTCAAAAGAATAAAAAATAATGTTCTGTTTTTAGTGCTATTTAGTGCAAGCAGAGATGTCATTTTGTTTGGAGGAATCCTTATTTTTACCACAGAATTATAAATCAATAACCGCTTCAACACCGCCTCTCTCCCATTCACTCTGTACAAAAGGCTCAATCGACTCACACTGTCGGCTCCGCCCCTCACACTCTCTCCGCCCCTCGGTTGACTATTACATTCAGACAATAAGAACTACGGGCCAGGCGCACAAAAATACTTGACAAAACTCGCTCAAAACTCTATTCACTTTGTTAAAAAAAAAAAAATTTCAGACTGAGTGCAGCTGTCTAATCAGCACCTTGATATGCCACACCAGTGAGTTGGGATGGATTATCTCAGTAAAAGAGAAATGCTCACAGATTTAGAAAGATGTGTGCACAATATTTGAGAGTAATGGGTCTCTACCTTTTTTGTATGTAGAAAATGTTTCAGATCTTTGAGATCAGCTCATGAAAAATGGGAACAAAAGCAAGTGTTGCGTTTATATTTTTGTTCAGTAAATATACAGTAACTCCCCCAGTTTCACGTGGATCGGGAGTTGTGGATTCAGTCAGATATGGATTTTTTTGAGAACCAAACTTATAGTTTTATGCGGAAATACCCACAATAACATGCAAATATCCTCCAAGTGTTTTGCTTTATTGTGGCAAGAAATATATTTTTTCTGGATGTTTTCAAACACAGAAGCATTCTGGGAGCATATTTGGGCGTATATTTAGGCATTTGTAGGCATTTTTCACCAAAACACAACAATGCGGTTTTTCACTAAAGGCGGGTGCTCTTGGAACGTAACCCTCACAAAAAACTACACAAATCCTACAACAAATAACCGAACACAAACACTAAACACTAACAAAACCCAGCTGTGACTGATAAACAAGAAATCCCATCGTCCATTTCAAAAACAAAACTTAAACTCTGGCACCCTCTAGCAGCCACATACCGGGACATGACAGCTTCTCCTTACATATGAGCTCTAAACAAGCAATGTGCCACTTCTTGTCCTCTCAGAGCTTCAAGCACTGCTTGTCTGGAACCTCCACTGCTCAAAAGAAGAAGACCTGTGTCAATACTCTTCTCAGTCTTGGTCCCGCAGTGGTGGAAAGAACTCCTTCTTCTGATCAGCGGTCCTGGAGCTGTCTAGCATATTCGAGTCCAGCCGGAACAAGTGGAGCATCTGGGGACCAACCAAAGGCCAATTCTACAGGGGTCCTAATTTCCCTACCGAACATGAGCAGGGCCGGTGTATGATGTAGGGTCCTGAATAGCAGAGCGACATGCCATTAGGACTACTGGCAGATGCGTGTCCCAATCGTGTTGATGTGTAGATGTTAAGATGGACAACTGTTCAGCTAGCGTCCTGTTGAAACGCTCCATGAGCCCATCACTTTGAGGGTGAAGTGGCGTGGTGCGGGTCTTGTTGATCCCCAATTGACTACACATACAGGAGAATACCTTGGACTCAAAGTTTCTGCCTTGATCACTATGGATACTCTGGGGACCCCCGAACTTACTAAACATTCCTTCCACCAAGGCATTGGCAACCGTCACAGCTTCCTGGTCAGAAAATGCAAAGAACTCAGGCCATTTTGTAAAGTAATCCATAGCGGTCAAAACAAAACGGTTTCCCCGTGTGGTGAGGAAATGGCCCCATTATGTCAATTCCCACCCTCTCCATCGGCTCCCCCACTGGAAACTGCCGTAGCCCTAGACTGACCTTGTGGCCCCTTACGTGCTGTACACAGATCACAGCGCCTGCAAAAGTCCTCTACATCACGCCTTAGCCGTCCCCAGTAGAAGGCCTGACGCAGACGTCGAAGTGTCTTTGTCACCCCAAAATGTCCCGATCCAGCAGAGCCATGGCCTTCAATATCTCCTCTTGCATGCCCCCGGGCACCACGACTTGCCATCTGTTTTCTCCCATCGCCAAAAGTCCTTTGGTAAACAGGGAGAGGGCTGCCACCTCCTCCCAAGTTGGTCGCTGCTATGCCTCCATCCACAGGATCACAGGCTGCAGGTTTGGATCCTGCCTCTGAGCATCCGCCCATTGAGTGACATCCACCTCTTGTAGCTGCCGGCAGACCAGCTCTAGCCCATCATTTCCATCCGCCTTCCGACTCAGCTCCAGCTCTCGGGCCTCTCTGCACTCACAATACTTGCAGTCCTGCACAATATATGGCCGTCTTGACAGGGCATCTGTATTCCGTGCCGTTCCCCTACACAATGTGTCACAGTGAACTCATAACTCTGCAACTCCTCGAGTCAACGACCCTCTGGCCCCTTGAACATGATCAGCCACTGCAAGGAGGCATGGTCAGAGCATATGGTGAAATGCCAACTGCACAAATAGTACTTGTAGTGTCTAATAGCAGAGATTGCGGCCATTAGCTCCCGTCATGTGACACAGTACCTCTTTTCCACTTTGCTGAGCACCTTGCTGTAATAGGCCACAACTTTTTCTCCATCTGGCCACACCTGAGACAAGACCGCACCTATTCCATCCAAACTTCGGGCAGTTTCCAGAACGAAGGCCAGTTTAGGGTCCGGAGCTGCCAGAATGGGTGCGCACACAAGGGTTTGTTTTAGAGTATCAAAGGCATTTTGACAGTCCTCTGACCAGACAAAGCACTGATCCTTCTGCAGGAGTTTGTATAAGGGAGCAGCAATACAAGACCTCATACAAGGAGCAGCAGAAAAACCTCATACAAACTTCCTGTAATAGGATGCCAAACCCAGAAAACTTTTCAACTCTTTCTGGTTTGCTGGGACAGGCCACTCCCGTACAGCTCTCACCTTGTCCTCTGCCATGCCAATCCCCTCACTGCCTATACGATGACCCAAGAATGTCACCTCTCTGCTTAACAGTCTGCATTTATTGGGATGTAACTTCAGGCCCACGGATCTTATTGTTTCCAGCACTGCTCTCAAGGCTGTGAAAAGCCAAATGGAATGAGCTTCCATGTGCTAGTATGTCATTTAAAAATACCAGACACTGCTGCCGTGGAACACCTTCCAGTACTCTCTCCATTAAGCGCTCAAATGTGGCTGAAGCGTTGCAAAGACAGAAACTGAGGACTTTAAATTGCCACAGCCCTCTACCTGTGCAGAAAGCAGTCTTAGGTCGAGCTTCTGGCGCCAGTGGCACTTGCCAGTACCCACTCCTCAAATCCAATGATGAAAACCAGCTAGAGCCAGCCACAAGGTCCAAACATTCATCCACACGCGGGAGAGTGTACGAATCTTTCCGTGTCACTGCGCTGAGCCGTCTGTAATCAACGCAAAAGCGCCACTTTCCCCCCTTCTTTGGGACCATAACTACTGGGGATGCCCAGGGACTCTCAGAAGGTTCTATTATACTGGCACGCTGCATTCCAGATAACGCCTGCTCCGCAGCCTCCTGCCGTCCTAAGGGCATGCGTCTTGGCCGCTGACGTATAGGCATCGCATCCCCTGTGTCGATATCATGTTGCACCAGGGAAGTCTGACCCAGGTCTTCCTCATTACAGGCAAAACAGTCCTGCAACTCCACTAACAGCTCCCACAACTGTTCCCGTTGCTGCATGTCCAAATCACCAGAGCTCTGCTGCATTATCTCCCGCAGCTCCCCCATTATGTCCCCCGCACTTCCTGAAGCAGACTCAGGCCATGTGCGCATTAGCAGGGGTACTTGCTGGGACACACTGGGTGGCATTGTGCATTTTGAATCATCCCCATCTTCCAAGTGACATGCCCAGGACCCAACCCCCAGTCTATTTGTATGACGAGCTCCTCGTGGCCTCATCTTCACCACCTGGCCATTGCTGAAACTCAATGTGGCCTTTGACAGGTCCAACCAACAGCCATAGTCCCTCAAAAAGTCCAACCCCAAGATACAGCTGTCCTGCACATTAGCTATCCACACCCGGATGCTGCATGATTCCCCTGTTTGTAATAAACCTGATTTCATAGCTGCTTGTATCTCTTTCTCATCACCAAACCCATTTTACAAGTAAAAACAAATGAGATTGCTAAATTAATTTAATTTAGCTAAACTTTGACCTGTCAATTAGGAGTGGATGGAATATCTTTGGGATTAGTAAAATGCCGCCTAGTTGAGCTCTGAGAGTGAATATGCATTAGTATTGTGGTTTTCATTCAAATCTCCATTGTCTAGGGAGAAATGCACGATTTTGTCCTTGTGTTTAATGGGCTGATGCTTGTTTAATGTTTCAGCTTCAATATCTGGTTAGTAGACTAAAAAATAGATAGGTCATCTCTCCTGTTTTTCTTCTTTGTACTGCTGTGGCTCATCTCTCGGTCACTCAACAAACTAACCTAGTTTCCATAAAACTATTCAGTATTAGAAGCTGAATAAACTAACATAACCAAAATTCAAGGCTTTATCATTTAAAAATTAAGCTCCTGGTTCATAAGTATGATCACTATGAATATGATCGTATCCATTTCTCATTTGTATGCAGGCTTCTCAGAAAACATTACTGTGCAAGAGGGGGCCACTGCAATTTTTTCTTTTGTTGGAAAACCAGGAGAGGACGGCATGCGCTTGAAGATTGAAGGTCCACACAAACATGTTGCTGAATTTTTATTTTCAAATGATGGAAATGACGAGGACGTGGATGAGGTGTACGAGAATCGCATACAAGTGAAGTCAATAAATGGCGAGCTTTCAGTGACACTGAATGATGTGAGACTAAATGATAGTGGCATATTTACCGTTTACTTCTATCCAGTCAAAAAAGGAAACGTTGAAGAAGCACAAAACAAAAAGAGCTATTCTCTTACTGTCATATCTAAAGGTATATATTTTTAAACTTCTTTACCTTTTTATGATGGCTGGTTTTCTTAGTGGTTTAGCCAGCTGAGTGCTCTAATCATGGTTGATTAGCCAATGTTTGATATCAGAGCTGATGTGACAAAGGGGGACATACCAGCATGTAGCTCAGAAAGAATTGTGAGACACTGTATGACATTGTTTCAGAGTTAACTC
>JBBJLR010065225.1:0-11198 GCA_037577145.1 Brachypetersius gabonensis
GTGTGTGTGTGTGTGTGTGTGTGTGTGTGTGTGTGTGTGTGTGTGTGTGTGTGTGTGTGTGTGTGTGTGTGTGCCACCGATTGGCTGTTGCTGTTTGTTGAGGTTGAGCCTTTCGCCCTCTCTCTGATCCACATTTATTATTTACTGTTTCTGCTGTCATTACTGTTCCACTCTAACACCAGCACTTTGCTCTTCCCCCGCAGGAGAATGGCATTCAGTGAGGAAGAAAGGTCAGTGTTTAAGGCTTAGTCATCTGTTTAAGATCTTTTTGAAACTTTTCATTTGGCACATTTATGAGAACAGAAGGTCATTTTGGTGTAAAAAGTACATGTGGTCTAACAGCAGGTTCACATCCAAACTCTGAATATGATAAACACAGCTGTATCTGCAGCTATGGGCACTAACCAGCCTTCTGTATAGAGACTATCTACTGAAAGGGAAACCAGCCCTAAAGCCTGGCATTTTTAGTTCAAACGGATCTCATGGAAATCAGATGGAGATTCTTTGGCCAATGACACTCGTTTGAAGTGTCTTCACAGATTCAGATAACGTTAAAATCACGGCTTTTGCACTTATGCAATAGCAGAAAGTCTGAGCATCTGGATTAATAAGTGAAGCGCTATCAAATCTGTGGCTTTGCTGTGGAGCTATTATGTAAACATCCCGGCAGACAGAAGCTGGTGTGATGGAGCGTGGGACGAAGTGTCAGGAGACGAGAACTTCATTGAGCTCTGCCTTAAATAAACCACATTGCATGCATTATGTGAACTCTTTCACACATTTGGTTGCTGTGTTGATTGCACAAATAAACATTGAATTTGTGAGAAATTACTGAAATGGATATCTCTCTCCCTCTTTTCTTTCTCGCTCTCTCTTTCTCTCGCTCTTTTTCCTCTCTCTCTCTCTTTTCCTCTTAGGAGAATTCCTGCCAGCGAGAAAAAAAGGTCTGGGTCTCTAAAAAGACAAACAAATAAACAAACAAACAAATGAATGAATGAATGAATAATTTAATCAATTAATGACTGTAAGAATGAATGAATGTAAAAGTAAATACATAAATAACCTAATTAGCTAATTAATCACTGGGGAAATAAACAAATAAATGAATGCTTAAATGAACAAAAGAGTAAATGAATGAATGAAATGTCTAATAAGTAAATAAATTGATGAAAGAATTAATGAATTAATAGCAGTGCACCTTCTAATCAGACCCGATGAACAGGTGACTGGATGATCTGTAATGGGAAAATCAGATTCTGCTCCAGAGTGAAACCATCGCTGCAGTCTGGAGAAAGGCTGCGGGTTTGTTGGGTTTAAACATGAAAGAAAGAGCTGGTTTCCCCACTTTATGCCCTCCAGGCATGTTCACACTGTGAGAGCTGAAAGACAGACTAGAGACGCTGAATGTTTACCCGAAACGTAACGAAACGCGAACATTTTCCTCTTTTCCGGTGAGACTGTTGTTCTTTTCCTGGCGGCGGCAGAACGCCTGCACCTTCTTTGCATGGTAATGAGGGTCTAATCAACACTAAAGCAGCCAGCGTGTCGCTCCATCATCCATTAACGCCTTTATGAGCCGATCATTAACGCACATCCCGGTGCAGCTATGAAGTCAAACGTCTAAAAACGTGAACAATTGCAGCATCAGTTAAAAATAACAAGCCCAATTTTAAGCTCACTGTTCTGAAACCTGTGGGGCAAATTTTAACTTCATTAAAGTGCTTTTGTGTAAAATTCACCTGAAGGGAACTCCACACCGCCTTTGAAATTCATTGTACTAGTGTGAAGTGTCTCCTTACACAAGAAGAGTCAGATATATTGGATATGCCTTGCATGTGCGCGAAACATTTCATTATTAGATTTCAAGGCGAGAGGGACGTCGTCATTATTGTAATAATCATGACTGGGCCTCACTTTTTATTCAGTAAAATTAGTTACAAATATTACAGCCTGGTTGCATTTTTGCATCCATGTGGGTGTTCACTACTTGTAAGCTTCTGATTATGGATTAATGCAGGGAAGTAATGGGTTTACCGTTATTCGCATTTACACGATTTCCTCTTTTAATCTTAAATGTAGTTGATTATTTGGGACATGTTTCATGGCCTGAGTTTCTTACTCATGCTGATGAGACTAATTGGGGTGAAACATTCAATGAGATCAGATCTGGACATCAACAACAACAACAACAACAACAACAACAACAACAACAACAACAACAACAACAACAATAAAAATAATAATAAAAATAATATGTGACAGGGTTTCAGAATTCATGCCAAACTGGCTGTAAAAATACCTGAATTTTTTAGTGATGCTAATGATGCTAATGAGGCCTACGGTGCTGAGATATTTAATGAGACCAGTAATAAATGGAAATAGTAATTTAACCGTTTAATCGTTCTTTTTTGGCCCTTCCAGATTTAAAAAATATATTGATCAGAATAACAACAACAGCAACAACAACAATAATAATAATAATGATAATAATAATAATAATAATAATAATGATAATTATAATGATAATAGTAATAAATAAGAATAATAATAATAACAATAATAATATAATAATAATAATAATAATAATAATAATAATATAATAATAATAATAATAATAATAATAATAATAATAATAATAATAATAATGTGATGAGGTATCATAATTCAGGCTAAACTGACTGCCACGCTGCACATTAGACATCGTTTTTTGTCCTTTTTTTAACAGCAAATTATGTTGAAATGTAAACAGTTCAACCATTTTATCCAAAAACTGTCTGTCCAGTTCTCTGTCTATTTTGTGTGGAAAGGTAGGCATGCTGACGGACCCTGACATGGAAAAGCTATAAATTTAAACTAACTGATGTTTAATTTAATCAGTATATTATTTTTTTATGGCTAAATGCAACTCCTGTCAAAAATGATGGAATCACCAATCCTAGAAGACATTCACCCTGCTTTTTTCTTTTTACATCATAACTCACAGATATGAGAATTTTCAATACCTGAAAATATTGGTTTTGTGAAACACAGTACAGACCTATTAAATATATTATTTTAATTGATAGTAAAAATTGTTCCAAATCACAAACAGATGGAAAAAATGATGGAATTCCTCAATTTGGAGGAAAGCTATGCAGTTAGAAAGCTGAGTGAACATCCTCTAGCTAGTTTTGGCCAGAGGTTGTAAATAGATTTAATGGGGCGGAACGCAAAACTTAAATATGCATAAATGATTATATTCTCATTTTTTATTTTTTCAGCTCTACTGACTGTATGACCATAGAGGTGAGCTCTGTAGTTTATAATTACATGCTGTAGTCCAGCTGTTTCTCTATATCACCAGTTAGGGCCCCCACAGGAGAGCCAGTTATTACTGGGGTCGTGGATCATTCTCAGCACAGCAGTGACATTGACATGGCGGTGGATTGTTAGTGTATGTGTGTGTGTGTGTGTGTGTGTGTGTGTGGCACATGGACTAAATCACACACACCAGTGCACCCGTATGGTAAGTGTAGTGGACGAGGTTGTTGACTCAAATGTCACTCTTTTCATGGAATGACTGAGCTCTCATGTAAAGAAAGCATATAGCTACCAGGCTAGCATGCTCTCAGCCTGTCAGCCTTCACCCTGGCTGTCCCCAGGACGATCCTGGGTCTGTGGTTGTAACAACAGACAAAAAGTTGTATCACAAATACAATATGTAGCAATATGTGCTAGTATTTTAACACACCCTCAGTGGGAAAACATGGCACTTGAGTCAGAAAAGATGCCACTGTGAGCAGAATTTTTTTAAATTCCCCACCCGTGTGACTAATAAATGGTTATCTTATCTTATCTTATCTTATTTCACAGCATCTTACCTTATTTTATTTCATTTCATCTTACTATGGTGCAAACTGCACACCTAAATCACACACTCACACAGACTGCCATTTGTTGTTACGTAATCTCAAATAGACTTGGTTGTGTGGATGCTGACCCCACTTGACATACTGTTATCTTTTAAAATGAAAGACACTTTGTACAAAACTACAAAGGTCTGTGACTACTGGTTTTTAGCTATATGATGTTTTCTGGACCACATTAACGTATCACAAAATACTATACAGTGTCAGAAATCGCATAATCAGGATAAGAGCCTCTGCCAAATGTTGTAAATGTAAAAATTAATGTATAAGTGGACAGAACTAACCTGGTAACTATAAGCTTCAGTTATTACATACATTGGCCTTATAACTCCAGGACAGAACTACAGCTTGTTCTTATTTCAGACAACCAAGAACTTTTAAAACAACCTTTAGTCACTTTAGTTTGTTAATCTTGAAGACGCTGCTTTGAGTTCCACATATAAAGCAGCACTTCTCCACTATACGCCTCTTTGTCAACACGCTGTGCTCACCGAGCGATACTCCTTATTAACTAAAGTGATTTAAACAAGCGCTTCTGTCAGAGTCGAGTCATTCTTATTAACCTCACAGTACTTTTGCCACCTGCTAATGAAGTAGTCAGTTCTGTGTTGCTAAAAACACACACAAGCTGCATACACACTTAAATACTGTTGCAACGAGCAGCAGAAGCATCTTTGGATGCATACACTACCACCACAGGTTTGTACCACTGAACCATTTAGTTTCCTTTATCACATGGTAAGAATCTGTAACAGTGCAGGTCTGACTCCTATTAACTGGTACAGAGTCAAATTCTAGACTGTCCTTTAACTTTAAATGCACTCGTTACTGTTTCAGCACTTAATAGCTCCTTAAGTATCTAACACTTGTCTGGAGATGCACGTTTTAATTATAATTGTAGATTTTTTAGGTGGCTTTTTATAGGACAGTTGTAATGTCAGTTTATTTGTTAGCAAAAAAAAAGAGAGTATTTCTAGTAAATATTTAATGGCTACCACGCACATGTAGAAAACCTGTGTGAAACATTCTTTGACTTGTAGTGTATAAATTTGACTTTGCATAATGTGCAAACATTTCACCACACCTTCTTCATAGTGGATGCTCATGCCTTTTCTCTTTTTTTGTTCACCTATACAATACAAACATCTTCATGATCTAGTTGCAGAGTTGCGGGCCAAGGATATCGTTGAGAAGGAGAAAGAGGAGAAGAAACGACAAAAAGAATTAAAGATCAAAGAGAAGGATGAAGAAGAGGAGGAGGAGGAGGAAGAAGAGGCAGCTCCTGTGGAGGAGAAAGAGGCAGAAGAGGAGGAAGATGAAGATGAGGCTTTGGAGGAGGAGGAGGGGGAGGAGGAGGAAGCAGAGGAAGAAGAAGAGGAGGAGGAGGAGAAGGAGGAGGAGGAGGAAGAGGAGGAGGAAGACCAGGCTGAAGCAGCAGTAGAGAAAGAGGAAGCCAAAGAAGAGGAGAAGGAAGAAAAAGAGGAGGAGGAGGAGGAGGAGGAGGAGGAGGAGGAGGAGAGTCAGGCTGAAGCAGTAGCAGAGAAAGAGGAAGCCAAAGAAGAAGAGGATGAAGAGAAAAAGGAGGAGAAGGAGGAGGAGGAGGAGGAGGAGGGTCAGGCTGAAGCAGCAGTAGAGAAAGAAGAAGCCAAAGAAAAAGAGGAGGAGGAAAAGGAAGAGGAGGAGGAGGGTCAGGCTGAAGCAGCAGTAGAGAAAGAGGAAGCCAAAGAAGAAGAGGAGAAGGAAAAGGAGGAGGTGGCTGAAGCAGAAAGAGACGAAAAAGAAGATGAAAAGGCAGATGCTGCTAAAGAAAAGGAAGAGGGGGAGACCACGGATTCAAAATTAGAGAAAGAGAAAGAAGAGGAGGATGATGAACCTGCTGACAAGACAGCAGAAGAAAAGGCAGCGGAAGCTGCTGATGAAGATGAAAATGAAGACGATAAGGAGGCGGCTGAGGAGGAGGAAGTGGTGGTTACTGCTGATGTTGTCGATAAGGCTGTTATTGACAAAGACAAAGATGCAGAAGATACTTTGGTAAAAGACGAAGAACCTGCTGCTGCAGCTGCTGCTGATGATGATGATAAAGCCGATGATGTAAGTGATGCTGAAGATGATTCCAGGCCTGAAGCTCCAGCAGAGGACACACCTGCAGGAAAGGTTACTTCCCCTGAAGAAGACGACAAGGATACCGATGAGAGCGATGATACAGAAGAAGCAATTACAGTTTCAGCAGAGGCTGATGAAAAAGATAAGAAGGACAGTAAGAAGGACGAAGAGGCCAAAAATGGAAAAACTGATGAGGCCCCCGACACGGCTGATGAAAAAGATGAGCAGGGTGAAGAAGACACCGGTGAAGGAGAAGCTGCAGATGAAGAAGTCAAACCTGAGAAAGGAGCTGAACCTGTTGCTGCTGATGCTGCAGCTGAAGAGGACAATGACCAAAAAGACAAAGATGACCAAACTGAAGATGAAGATGAGGAAGATACTGTAACACTTGATCAAGAAGCCAAAGAGGAACCAGTGATTGTTATTGGCGCTGCACCACAAGTAACAGGTAAGGATATAACAGTGGATAAATAAAGAGTGATTAGGTAAACTGTCCCCTTCTAGTAAAGTGTGAACACACCAGCACACTGCATACAGTGAGGACAATGTACAATTCTTTTACTGTATTCAAACCCAAAACCTCCTGATTGCAGGGGAAACTCCCTTACCACTAGGCCAGCAGCTGCCACCATGGCAGCATTACTGATTTGACTATATTAATACTACATTCCCTCTAGAGCTCCAATTATGAAAACCCAGGAAAACTCCCAAGTTAAGTTTGACAAATCTACATCAAATCAAACAGTTCACAGTAAAGTTCCACTGCTTTACCGGCAAATCAGCTTTGTTTTAGTTCAGTCAGTGCTAAAGCACAGTAGTTGGTTAAATCTATAACACTGACACCAAAGTTCACTGTTTCGAGAAACTAAAAACGTAAAAGATTTGAATGTAATTTAATCACTTTAATCACAGTAAAATGACATTCAAAGCAACAAATGTTAATTATTGATCTCACAAAGCACTGTGAGTATAAGATCACTTGTTTATTTTAGGAGCAGTTACATTCATCAGTCTCACTTAGAAACAAAAAAGCATAAAGACTCATTAATTTAATTATTACTATGTAAGTTTGTTGTCAGTTTGTTGACATAGTTTAAGATTGGAAATGAAACACTATGAGTATATAGAGTTATATTATTACTTAATTTGAGATTGTTTTGAGATAACAGTAAATTTTACTCACTCAGTTGATGGCTTAATGTAAGCAAATACATTTCTTTTACAAGATATTTTCTCTCCTTTTTTCTATAACAGTTTCTTTGGTTTGAGTCTTGGTTTGAAAAGTAGGATTAGTCCAAAAACTGGTTTGACAACTTTCTTTTCCAACAAATATTTACATGCAATAATATTTTCCCAGGATAAACCTGTTGTGTCTTTAATACATTATTAGAAAATGTAAATGAAAACCAATCTGATACTGAACACATTTCAAAAACTAGGGGTGACCAAACCTTTGACGATGATAATGAAAAGCTAATAAGAGTGGATGTGGATGGAAAGGAAGTGAGAATGACATAGATGACAACTCTTAGTGTGGTTGACAGTAGAAGTGTCTGTTAACGTTCCCCTGCTGATGACAATTACAGGCCAGACAATGAAACCAGTGACAGTTACTACAAAGAAATCACCTGCTTGGACAAAAGCGAATCTGATGGTGAAGCCTGAATTGGCAATGAACAGACAGATAATCACACTGCCAACGGCACTCTGGATGATTATAATAACAACCGTGATGAAAGTGAGAAACTGGGAGTTGTAGAGAGTGTGACTCAGAGAACCTAAATTAGCTGATTATATTTCTGATTAAACGGAAGAATCAAATCAAACCAAATCTCTATAAATGAACCATCTTTTTTACAAGCAATTGTAATTCAAAGTGATTTCCTGACAGAGTTAAACAATGACTCCAAAAAGCTGAGAGAATTATGAGAATAAGTAAAGTGAGAGTCACAAATAAAATAAAATTACAGGGACTGAAACTAAATAATAGAATATTACTAAACAGTAAAGCATATAATATAAAAGATAAATAGAATGTAGCACAATATAGGAAATAAAGTATAACTACATTAAATAAAGCTATAACCAAATCAAATGAAGCTATAACTAAATCATATATCTATATAACTATATATAGATATACCTATATATATAAAGTTATATACACAACCATCATATAAGTAAAACTATATACAAATATATTTTGTGTCTACAATTACATACAGAATGATCACATGTCTAAAACAATATATAGAATCTAAAACATATAGAACTCTCTACCAGGTAACTAAAGCTAAATACAGAGCTAACTATCATTAACCTAAAACTATATCCAAACTATCCAAACTCAGAATATCTGAACCTGTATACAGGACCAACAATTATTGATCTAATACTATATGCAGAATTTACCATATATCTTAAACTATGTACAAAACTAACATATCTAAAACTATATACAAAACTATTGTATATAAAACTATATTCAGAACTAGTATATATATAAACAATATACAAAACTGTCATATATCTTAAATATATCCAAAACTATCTTTTATATTAAACTATTAACAAAACTATCGTATATAAAACTATCATATATCTAAAACTATATAAAAAACTAACATCTTTAAAACTATATACAATACTAACATATTTAAAACTATATACAAAACTATCATATTTAAAACTATATAACTATCATATATCTATTAACAAAATCATAAGTAAAACTATATTCAGAGCTATCGTAGAAATTATAAAAATATTCAAACCATGAAAACCACAAAAGTTACTATTATTGGTGTGCACGCATTAATTCTGTCGTCACTAAATCATTTTTGCATGCAAAACATTAGCATTAGATCATTATTCTTTCAGAGGGTCCAGCCTCAAAATTCCTTCAGAGCAAAAAAAACAGCTCCTGAACATCACAGATTTTTCTCATACTTTTAGCAAGAGATTGTGCTAATTAACCACAAAGACGTTTTTATGACTTTTCCCTTATCTATATTAAGCAGCAGTGATTTTAGAGCTGTTTATCACTGTCTTTATTCACACACTGATATATAGGACATATCTGAATAATGAATGGTAAAACAGCCTCATTTGAAAATACAGCAAAACCCTCATTAGAAGCAGTTTCTCGAAAGTAAAGGGTTGAAAAATAAATAAACTTGAATCGGCATTTCTAATTGATCTAATAGTGTGCAATAGTGTACAGTTTTCTTAATGGCTACTAAATATTTTCCTTATGTGCAATAATCTTATGTGCAATAATCTTACCATGTGAAATATCACTACTTATATCATTATTAATGATCTACTACTGATCTCTATTATAGCACTAACAGACTCCTCACCACTATTTGTGTTACTTGTAATTCACTGAACTGTAAGTTCTTCTTCACCTTTGTGGACTAGGACCAGTCCCCACTTACATAAAAAGGTTAATGTATGCACAGCTGTGATTGGCCAGTGAAGTGACCAGCGTCTGTTCAGAAGGGGCCTGATTGCACAGCGGTGGCTCTGAGGATCCAGACCATTCTGTCTCTCATTGACTGGTGACCGCTTTGAGGAGGCTCCTCCACACACACTAGTGGCAATGTCTCAGTTCATGATCAGAATCAGAATCAGAATCAAACAACTCTATTGATCCTGAAGGAAACTGCTTGTGCTCTAAGACTAAATCATGCAGTTCATACAGCTCCCGAAAACAAAGAGTCCACTGCAAAAATGTTCAATTTTTCAGCTTTTATCTTTTATTGCTTTGAGCATTGACCTGAACAGCTTTGCCTTCGTTTTTAAGAACTGCTGACAACATTTCTCCTCATTTCCAAATAAAAATATTGTTCATTAAAGCATAATTTTAAAGGAAATAGATCAGAATAAGAGAAATGATGCGGCGTTTACAGAACTTGAATAATTTTACAGAACTCTTAAACAAAATGGCAATAATGAGCTTTGAGGAACTTCTAGTAGTGTTTTACCATCCAACTGGTCTCAGTGTGAGAGGAGAGAGTCGATTACAGCAGTGTTTTATACTTTTCCTCATTAAATAAGATGGGATTCAGCTGATCACTGATCAGTCCTTCATAAAGCAGAATGAGGTGCTTGTGTAGGAATTTAACAGACACTGGACTGGAATGGTTCACATGCTCATAGGGATGCTGATTTAAAAATAAACTGCAGTGGTCTCTTAATTTTTCCCATAGCTGTATAGTGACCGCTGGATCCATTAGGGAAAAAGAGAAGAAAATGCTTAGTTTCTATTTCCCTGAGAACGATCTATTGTATTTATCAGGGCAGTGTCAGCATTTATTTGTTGAAAAACACAAGAATGTAAATAAACAAACAATGCAGGGTGATTTGGCACACCTGAGCTTAAACATTCCTAAAGCTGGAGGAAAGCCAGTATCTAAACTATCATATAAAAACCATATTGAGAGTTATCATAGATCTAAAATTACAAACAGAATCATCAGACATCTAAAACTATAAACATAAATACCCATTATATATTTAAATGGTATACAGAACTATACACAGAACTATCTACCAATTGCAGAAAGTGCATCATTTAATCTAAAGTTTGCTCTACAATTATTGTGGTTAATTAAGCCTTTCTGGAGAAAGTCCAGTTTTTATAGTAATTAGCAATTAGTTTACAGTACTGAGTTTATCTAATCAGTCCTTCATTAAGTTAAATCAGGTGCTGCTGATGAGACTGAACACGTCCATCTGGAGAGCAGCGAGAAGATCAGGAACCAATTCTGTGTTCTTCTAACTGACATACTCACGACACATTTTATATTCACTATATACATTTTTTATTTATTCTAATGTGATATGATTTACTGGTCTTAAAATTGTAAATACAAACTTTAAGGTCATTAAGTATTTAGAGTATTTCTCTGTTTTTTGTATGAAAATATGGATAAAGTACCTTCTTGCAATCTTCTCTGCTTCTGCTTGAACTTACAGACGCCCAAGAACAAGTGAGTGAAGACAAGGAGGCCGAGGCAGAAGAAACAAGGACAAAAAAACCTCAAGCTGAAGAACCAAAACCAGTCCCTGAAGGTAAAAAGCAGGAAAAAGCTTGAATGACAGCATGAGGTTCAGAACTGAGGGACTGAGGCACAACATCTCAAACAGAATGGGCAAAGAGCTTTTCTATATCAAAAATCA
>JBBJLR010065236.1:0-11198 GCA_037577145.1 Brachypetersius gabonensis
ACACGGCGCCCGGGGAGCAGTGTGTGGGGACGGTACCTTGCTCAGGGTACCTCAGAGGTGCCTAGCGGTCCTGGGAACCGAACCTGGACTTTCTGATCACAGGGCGAATCCCACTAGGCCACCAGCTGCCACCAATGGTGACCAATGGTCTGAGTAGAGCTGATTGGTAAGAAGGAGCAGGACCAGTTTTGGGTCTGTGATGAACCACAGGAACCCAGTAAAGGTCAGTTTTTAACTATTTGAGTAGCACTTTTAAAGGCTTTTTTCCATCTTATGCAAACAATTCGAAATTCTTGATTTTGCAGTCTTTGCTGTTTCGCATGGTCACATATTCAGTCTTTGTTAATGTCTCTAGATTAACACCTAACACAATCCTGCTTGGAACATTTCACATAATTTTCAGGTTATACCATTTTCCCCTAATAATAAACTGTTAGTAAACAATTAACTAAGGATTAGTCAGTAGAAGCACATTTGTAGGCAAGCTGAGAGTTGATGAGGTCTTTTGTAAATGAGTTATTGACTACTTGCTGATTAATGAACACAGAGACTACAATGAATTAAAAATGACCTTATTAGTCCACAGTTATATTAACCTATTAACACGTCCTACATTTATAACACAATTCTTAGACAAATGATGATTCTATAGAATAGTAATAGATATTAATCATATTACTAATCATACTACTGTTACTTAAATCCAGGGCAATCTTCATCCCACCTCCCTGATGGTCTCCTGTGCAATAGCTCAGAGGCTAAACATCATATATTTGTCACGTCTCCCTGTGATTCAAAAAAGAGGAGAGGTGCAGATTTCCATACTTTTGTGAACTTTATTTAACAAAACGGATACAAAACAAGGCATGGGCTGATATGTTTACAAGACTATAGAAATAAACACAAAGCCAAACGTGTCGGTTAACCCACCACAAGAACTCAAACTCAAACCCGTTAATACAAGTGAAACAGACCCAACCACCAATAACTAAACACAAACACACAAACACTCATTACAAAATTAAGCTCAGCTGTGACTAATAAGCAAAACAGCAAACCAAAAACCGAGCAATGGACGACCCCTACTGGTCATCCACCCGCATAGCCCTCAGCCCTGACAATATTCTTTATATAGGAGTGGCTAAATACAAGAGAAAACAACATTACTATGGTATCCAGTCAGAACCTTCTTTTTTAGGTGTGTGACTGAGTGACAGTCAGAACAGAATTGAAAAGAGCTGGAATCAAAGTGCTTTCAAAAGTAAAGAAGGGAATAAGGAGAGAACCAAAAAGGGCTCAGTGATCCAGTGAGATGACTTAGGGAAGAATACAATTTGGGTATGTATCAGCTTAGTTAGTCTCATAGATATAGTGTGAAACTAAAGAAGTTGGGGGGAGAACAATTTTGACTTGTTTTTGGTTAATAACTAAATAAGTCAATGTAAAGTATCTTAGCTCTCCTTTTTGACTTGATTTCCTCTCTTTTCCATGTAGCCCCTGAGGGTTTCTGTTCACACTGAGCATTAGAGGTTCTCGTAAAACTGCTGGCCTAAATGCTTTAGTGCATTCAGCCTTTCGTAGGTGTAATTTAAAGCATTTTGATAGATGCCTTTATAAAAAGACTTTGTGTGACACCTTCAAATGCATTTTTGACAATAAGGGGTCTAGGTTTGTCGTCGTCCATCTAATCACACGTTTCCAGTCTCTGCTGAACATGAACTCCTGAAACAGAAGCAAAAGAAATGATGTAAACAACAAGCCATGAATGTCTCATAAACTGCAAGATTATTATTCAGTATCTATTAGTGGTGCAAGAGTCAGGTGTGTTTGTTTCAGTGTATTATAATTTTTTGTAGGTTCAGGAAGGGCTGGTCAAAGGCCTAAATAACTTACATTGACACATTTCAATCAGTTTTGAATAATGGTCGAACTGGTGCAGGATAACAGTCAGACGGGTACAACGGTATAATGGTGAAAAAACACCATAAATGTTTCAATATTTATTATGAGTTATTCAGCGTCTGCTGTGAATGATGTACCATGAATCATGTTGTAAAAACTAAGAATTATTCAGTATCAGCTGAATGAATCAGTAACTTAACACTGAAGTATGAAGAAGGTTTGGTTAATTATCTGTATTGCTAATGTTCTTGCAAACAGTATTACACTTACTTTCAGTGAAATTTGAGTGGCAAGTAATATAGCAATATCTGTCATAAAGACATCATGCACATTGATGTATCTTGATGTATCTGGGGTCGATAACACAATCCTCTTCCTGCATTTTGTCAAGTCCTCTGGAAGCCACAATCTTCTTCTCAGAATCAAAGGATCCAACTGTAATGTGAGGCTGAACTCTGGAAACTGTGTTTCTCCTTTAATGTAAGTTTTGACCACAGACAACGAGTGAGAACCTGTAAGAGATGCAGAAGATGTGGGGAGATTGTTTACTGGAACATTATTTCACCACAGAACATTTATAACACACCATCAGTCAGACCAGTGTGTACCGTGTGTAACAACAGACTCCTCACACACCTCAAACAGACCCCTCAAATAGATTCCTCACACAGAACCCTCACACCAAACCCCTCCTTGCACCTCTCAGACTGCTGCCATCTGGCAGATGGTATTAAACACTGCATTCAAGCCCAAACTGTGCAAGAGCTTTAACCCACAAGCCTTTGACTCCACAAGACTAACCCCACAATCCCACCCACACCCCGCTTTCACACACACACACACACACACACACACACCTGAACTGGGCACTGACTCAACTTTCCACCTCTACACACATTTCTTTTATGAAGCACATGCAGCTACATGCACAATACTCATCCATGCTACATTTGTACCTGATTACTGACTCTTTTCCTTTTTTTTTTGTTTGTTTTAATTGTTTAATTATAAATGTATTCTATGTGTCTGTTTTGTACTCTGTAACATCTGGAGCCACGGTGGTTTTTATCTCACTGCACACCACTTAAAGCTAATTCAGCACAAATGCTCTTAAAATGAGTTCCAAAAAGTTAGTGTGTGTTTGAACATGAACTATTCTAATCTTTTAAAATATCTAATATTCTGTGCAAGGGGCACACTGTTATCATTTAGTGTTTGTATATTTGCCATTTTATATATAACCCCTGTGGAATGAGTAATTTTTAAGGGTTTGGATGCCTAAATAACAGACACGTCAATATTCTGACATGCAGCATGAAGGCTCAGCACTTCATCATTTATAGAGGATCATTTAGTGTGGACTGAGGTGGGGATGCAGGCTAAAGTAGAAAGATAACAAAATTAAAACTTTACTTTAAAATCAAAACATCTGGTGTTTACTCTCATTTCTGACAGTTTAGTGCACAGTAAAAAGATGTTCTGCTATTAAGAAACTGTTGCATGGAACCTTTCAATATGATTAAAATTTATTTTATTACATTTTATTACTACACATAGCTCTACAGTGATATATCTAACACAGAGATAAGTGAGCATTGAGGGAGGTTCCAGTTAGTGAAAGCAAGATTGTACCGCCAGTAAATGAGGAAGTGAGTCTCTTAGCATGATGAAGAGAATCATCAGCCTGCTTCTGGTTCTTTCAGCACCTATCTCTGTTCGAGTAGGTAAGAGTCATTTTCCCACTTTCTCCTCTTATGTTCATCCTGATTCTGATTCGGGTGTGTAGCTATAGGACTTCTTGTTCCAATCCCTAAGGTAATCAGCACTTTCTTGTTTTGGAGTGGGGAAAACAATAGATATTATCAGCGACTCGCGTTTGGGAGTTCTGTTCACTGCGCGGGTCCAGTATCTACATATGAATATATAAATGAAACAGATTTGTTCTGTCTGCACCTGGTTTCTCCTCTTTTAAACTGAGTTCGGCTCCTGCTCGGGTTCACCGCGAGTCTGGTCGGATCTCCCAGGTTCTGCTTCTGGAGTTCGGTGGCGGTGGGAGTCCAGTTGGAGGAAGCGCGTCCGAAAGTGGACCGACCGAACCGGAGCGAGCGGGACTCCGTGCTGGACTTAGGGTGGATTCACATATAGTCCTCTTTAAAGAAACCGTCCTCTAGAAGCGGTCCAAAAAGTGGACCAACAGAAAGGGAACTAAGGTTGTTTTATGTTCACAGTGTGAATTCATTTGAACGGAGATTCGGTTCTCTTGTCCACTTTGGCTCAGATGGGCGATGGGGTGTAACTGTCCCAGTTGTATTCTGCAGTTGTCATTTTATGCTCATTGTTAACTTTAAAATTGATTTAAATTGTGTTATAATGATGATAATGCTAAGGTTGTTTTTAAAAACAAAATTGTATTGTAAATATTTGTTGACTAATTTACAATTTTATGTAAATTAGTCTGACATTGGGCATGGCAGGTCGCCATGAGGGTAAACCCCAAGATTGAAACAGAAGTCGTGAAGCACTAGAGGGAGTCTAGTTCTGTATGTGGTCCAAGAGACGCACACGGTAATTGTTAACTTTTGTTTTTATATGTATGTGATGTGTGCGTATTTGTGTGTGGGATGGGGTCTTGTTTTTGGTTCAATTGTGAATGATTGATTTTAATTTTGCCTTAATTCTGTTGTATTGTAGTTTTCACGGTGTCTGATGAAGAGAGATGGAGAGAGAGAGAGAGAGAGAGAGAGAGAGAGAGAGAGATGCGTGGCCGTCCTTTAATCGGACCCGTGTAGCAACATGGGTTCTCTATTCTTTTTCCGGCTTAGTTCCTCATCCAGATATCACCTTACGTTCCCCATGCTTTTTAAGGGCCTTTTTAAGTTTTTTCTACATGAGAGTAGATGGGTAAAAGCTCTACTAACTTTCTACATTGTTCACAGAGATGCTACTATTTTTTTTCAACTGATAAAGAGCATGAATGCCTTGATGCTGAGCAACTCGGTAGAGAAACCTGATCTTGACAGGAATCTCTAGGTCCCATTTATTTATTTGTATTATTTATATTTCAATTATTTTAATTTTGTATTTTGTATTATTTATTTTAATAATTTATTCGTTTGTATTTATTGGATTATTTTTTTATTGCCTGTTGTCTGTTATTTTCCCCATGCTGTACTGTGCAAGGCTACTGGCAGCCACCATATCTTTGTTTACACCTGCGATCAGCTGATCTCGGTGGTCCTTAGAGACATCCCCCTCTTAGAGGGGAAGGGCCAAGAGAAGATACCATGGAGGGGCAACAGTGTGAGGGAAAATAGAAACTGAGGAAGAAGTACAAATCATATATTCCCTCCATGATCACGTGAGATCGCTGGACAATAAGATAAGAGAATTCTAACCACTAGTCAGTGGCCCCAATGGAGGAATGTAAGCGACACTTCATCAGTGAGTGTCATGCCTAAATGCAGCTGTCCATCCTACTTCTCATCTTCTCCTAGCATCTTATCAGCTAGAGCAGGAGTGGGGAACCTTTTTCCTACCGAGGGCCATTTTTATAACTTTCTTCAAGGACCTTATTAAATTACTGAACAAACTTCTCTAATGGCTGCAACTACTTCTCTTTGGCAAGGCGGCTGATATCAGAGGGTAGTGATAACACTACTCGCAGAAAATCTCATGCACTGTCTTTAAGTGTGTTTTCAATAACTAGCGCCATATCAGTAATATATAAACAGGAAGTAAGTGTTTCCCTGCACACTGACATTGGAGTTCCATACTTCATGCCTACGTGTCGTCTCTCAACTCAACTCTTCCCGATCCTCCGGTACCGTCAGTACTCTGACTCCTCGGAGTTCGTTTATTACCTGTCTGTGTGCGTGTTCAGAACGTGAGTTCATCTTGGTGTGAACTCCCTTGGGAGCGTTCTGAGAATAACTGAGTGGCTTACCGACTCTCTCGTGTCTCTCAGTGACAGTACACTTTAGATTCCTGTCTTCACTGTGACATATACAGACGTATTTGCTCCCCCAATAAACAGTATGCTTTTTTTCTTATTTAATTAATTGAACGATGGGCCTGATAAAATGGTCTTCTGGACGAATGCGGCCTGAAGGCCGGACTCCCATAGACCAGCTATCACCGAGGACCAAGTGAGGAGACAATTTCCCAGTGCCCCATCGGACTACAGGCCTGTTGCACGTACCACACACAGCATGAAGGTGTTTGAGATACTAGTCCTGGGCACTCTTCATCCCCTGGTTAGGCCAGCACAAGATCTCCTCCAGTTCACCAACTAGGCCAAGATTGGAGTGGATGATGCCATCATCTACCTGCTACACCATGCCTACAGTCATCTTGACAAGCCAAGTGCATCCCTGTGGATTACATTCTTCAGCTTCTCCAGTGCCTTCAGCACCATTCTGCCAGCCCGGCTATGCAGGTTCATGCTCCCTTCGTTGTGTGATTACAAACTACCTGAATGATAAGCTGCAGACTTAAGAAGAGCGGAGTCTCCTGTCTTTCCCCTGTCCTTTAGGTGGGTGGAAGTGGAGATTGTTCCCCCCTCCCCTGAACAGGCTAGACAGAGGAAATCCTCTGTCTCTCACACATTCACACAATAATCAGCGTGATGGCCTGATGCCAGTGTAATTTCAATGTCACTATCATGTGTATGACTATAAATTATTTTAGATTGAATCACTGTTTCAGTTATAGCAGTGTTCTGAGAACATTAATTTTATGAAGGATTACAGTCACACAGCAATAACTGTTATATTTGGTAAAATAGATTGTGTTGTGCATATGTATTAAGGATTTACTGTAATGCGATGTGGCATTAATTTTAGTTCATTTGAAAATATTTTGGAATGGCGGGAAAAGAGTTTTTCTTTACCCAGCGTAGACTCCATGAATACGGCATTTGCTACAAAGCTAACCGCCATGGGATTGTAGTACTGCTAGCAGCTCCTGCAGTGCAAACTACCTGGATTCTAGTGGCACATGGACTTTGCAACCAGAGGAAAAAAATGTTTGGATCATATTGTACCAACATGAAAGACACAAGCAGCGCAGAACCAACTCTATGAAGATGATTTTAAACTACAAACCTTTTCTCAGGTGGACCAGACTGGTGAAGAGAGAGTATGGCCAGAGGAGCATCTCTACCCTGCAGGACTGTTTTCAGTGCACAGACAAGAACATGTTTATGGAAGCTGCCACTTGTGGGGACCATGGTAAACAGGACAGAGTACTGTGACTCTACAGTCAGTGATGCGTCTAGAACTGACTGAAACACGGGTACAGTGATGTATCTGGAACCCTCAGAAGGCACAGAGCAATGGTGTAAAACTCGCGTTCACTGATCATGCTACACTGGGCGAACAGCCAAGCCTCACATTCCTGACAGTGACTCCGTGGCTGCTGAGCTCGAGGGACTCCTGGAGGCCGCACCCAGCTCAGGCAACACCTTGCGTCTCTTGAGGACGCTTTTAGGGAGAAAAATGGAAGCGTGATGTTTTTATTACAAAACTCAACCTCAACTTTTTTGAGTATTCCTCCTCACTGGGCAGACTCAGAGGTCGCCAGCTTGTCCGCCAACTTCGGAACACATTTCACCATCCGAACAGTGAGATGGGTACAAACTTCTGTCTTTAACATCTGCAGCAGGGAGACTGCTCTGTGAGCTGCTACGCAGCGGACTTTAGGACTCTAGTGGTGCAAACTTCCTGGGTTGACACCACGCTCCACAGCGCCTTTAAATGACGGTCTAGCTCCTCGTATGAGGGATGAATTAGCCGGACATGAGCTCCCCACCACCCTTGAGGGGCTTATTCAGCTATGTTCATGCATCAATCAGCACGCGTTCAAGGCCAGCCACTCGTACCCTGCCTGGTTCTGCTGCACTAAATATGAATGTAAAAGAATAAATTACTTAATAAGGTTTTATATACAGTGTGATATGCAGTGTGGGTTATTGCACATTGTTTAAGTATTGCACAGTAATGGTGATCATGTACAGGGAGTAATGAGAGTGATGTTATTGCACAGTATTTTCGATATCATTTAAATTTTGAATATTAGATATTGAATATTTAATACTGCACAGTTGGTGGATAGTAGGAAGTCCGGGGGTTAGACTGTGTGGTCAGTGCATGTGTGAGTTTAGAGTGGTCTTTGGAGTAAAAACTGTTCTTGAGTCTGTTTGTCCTTGTTGTGATGCACCTGTAGCGCCTCCCTGAGGGCAACGGGTTAAACAGATCAAAGCCAGGGTAGGAACTGTCCTTCATGATGTTTATTATGAACTGTGAGTACTATGGTTTCCAACTGTCTAAAACCTGGCCTCTTCCAGGCCACCATCTGACTAAGATCAGTGGCTTTCCTCTTCTAACATCATGACCAGATAATGAAGGTCCTAATTACCTGGTGAGAAGAAGCAGGTGGGTTTAGTGAACTGTGGACCAATAGGATCATCATTTGTCATCCTGACATGAAATTGGTCCCACACATTGTAAATAATGACAGGTGATGGGTCGATTCCTCTTCCTCATTATGTTGGTATTTAATCTAATTCTGAAGGCATTCTTTCCGACTGTGTGTGTGTATAAGAACGCAGGTTCCGAGTGGGAATCTCAACTCTCAGTTGAGAGCGTTCTTAGATCAAAGTGCATAATTCACCTGCTCCCTCACGTCTCTCTGCTTGTGGGTTCCACGATCACACTACACTATAGAATGGCACTTGATGAGACCTTGCGAATTCCATGCTCAGATTGAATATTAAGATGATAAGATAAGATAAGATAGAACTTTATTCATTCCTGTGGGGAAATAACAAGAGCTGCAGCCGCGTGTGCGGCGCCTTCAAGATAGACAATGCAATACATAAGGAAAGGAAAGAGAGGAGAAAAAGAGCCCACACGGACAGTTTGGGAACAGGGGAAAAAACACCTCAACAACAACAAAGCACATAGACATAAGACATGACTCAAAAGGGGGAAAGGAATTTCCGAGCGTCTCCTTATCTTGCTTTTTCAGGAGGAGTTGTTAATCTCCAGCGGCCTTGCCGAGGCGCCGGTAAGGGGGGTGAAAGCCAGATAGAAAGAATTGTTTGGGTTAAGGTACATTTCGACTTTCTGTTACTGTCTGAACAGAAAATCTAAAGTCCATAACCAGTCTCAGAAAGTCTCTCCAAGATATCATCCGTATTCCGTTGTAGAGTTGCAAACATCTCCAAGATGTTGCCCAACTTACGGTCCGTGTCCACAGCTCTACCCAAAGTCTCCCAAGCGGCCGCTTAGTGGGGTCGTTTTGAACAGCAGAGACCGCTTCCATCAATCGTCGATATCCCAGGGCCCCGCATAATGCAATCAGCAGAATCCCAGTTATCCGAATAGATAGATGTCTTCCACGTCCTCCAAGGAAAGCGCTGCCAGGCACATGATGCGCCACCTCTCCCACCCGTCCATCACGTATCCAGCAGCAAACGTTCCTGAAAGACAGTTGGGTTCCCCCCGAACCCAGGCTTCTCGTCGAGAAGATGGTGTCAATTGCATTCAGAGACCAGTTGATCAAATCCATAATGTTGTGTTTCGAAAAAGCAGGGTTTTGAATTGATAAGTGCATGCTCTGATTAAATATTGAATTGCCATTTCAATGTTTGTGCTTATAGTCATATTTTCTTAAAGGGACCATGGCAAAATGATACAAAATGTTAAACTCACTTGAAACAATGAACAAACACTGGATACATACAGTATAATGAATGACAGAACAGAGACAGTGGATGAGACGGTTTTTGTTTTAAGGAAGGTTGTGTAAATTCATAAAGTGTTGTAACACAGTACTCACTGATGGTGTATTATGAGTGTTCACAGATTGAAGGGGTTTAGAGGGTCAGACTGAGCTTTTTTTGTTTGTTTGGTTTTTTTGGTAAAGAAGCAATTGTATACAATTGTATATGACCCTTTCTATGCAAAACCAATAATAAAAAAATGAATGTTCACAGATTAAAATGAATATTTCCTATTTCAATATGCTAGCCATTTTATTTCCAACCAGACATGGTTAAGCATGGTTCACACTGGTCTGAGTGTTGGTGTTATTAATGTTAACTGGTGATGTAATGTTCCAATAAAAATCTCCCCACATCTTCTGCATCTCTTTTAGGTTCTCACTCTTTGTCCCTGCTCTCAACTTTCATTAAAGGAGAAACACCATTTCCAGATTTCAGCTGCACATTGATGTTGGACGACATCACGGTTGGACACTTTGATTCTGAGACCAACATCTTTGCTTCCAGAGGACTTGAGAAAACAGAGGAAGATGATTATTTTATTGACCCCAAAAATGTAGAGACCATAACTTCCTTTGTGCATGCAAGCGACAAAATCAGATATGACTATTTAACCTACGAGTTAAAATTTACTGAAAGTAAGTGAGAATGAACAATACAGTGATATTAAATGTAACATTCTTTGTATTTCAGTGTTCCGTTACTGAATAAGTCACAGTATGGTGAAGGTATTTTTATGACCTGCACCAACTATTAAGAACTGACTGAAATGAGCGTGTGAGCTTTGATCATGCTCCTGAACCCACAAAATGATCTATTAAGCTGAAACCAACCCACCTGACTCACACATCACAAATAGACACTGAATAACAAACTTAAAGCTTGTGAGTCCATCCTGACCTGTTGTTTAGATTCTTTCTTTTACTTCTGTTTCAGGAGTTCATGTTCAACAGACTCTGGCGACGTGTGAACTGATGGATGATGACACTCCTGGACCGCTGATCACCAAGAGTTCATTTGGAGGCATCACAATAGATGAACTTAGTTTTTATAATGGCACCTTTACATATCAGAATAGTTTAAATTACACAGCAGAAGTGTTTATAAAACATTGGAATTTAAACGAGTGGCGTTTTGAGAATCTCTATTATCAAGCGTGCTTTGAAATCCTCAGGGGCTACTTGAAAAAGAGAGGGGATCAAGTGAAGAGGAGAGGTAAGACGGTTTACACATTAAAATGGTAACAATTTGTTTCAGGTCTCACTCTCGGAAGACATTGTCTGGTCATCTTATAAAATATTTCTCAGCTAACAAATGATATGCTTCTATTGAGTGGTACATTGTTAATTGCTTACTAATAACTAAAAATTATAAAAAAATATGTTCAAACAAAGATTGAAGACCCCTCCCCCTCATCACTGAGCTCTGAGGAGAACATCTACAGTCGTGGCCAAAAGTTTTGAGAATGACACAAATATTAGTTTTCACAAAGTTTGGTGCTAAACTGCTTTTA
>JBBJLR010065256.1:0-11198 GCA_037577145.1 Brachypetersius gabonensis
ACACACACACACACACACACACACACACACATACGCATACACACACACACACACACACACACACACACACACACACATAACCATACTTACACACACACACACACACATACATGCATATACACTATACACACACACACACACACACACACACACACACACATACATACAGTACATACACACATGCATATACACTATACACACACACACACACATACACATTCACACATACACACACACACACACATGCACACATACAAAGGAACTGACCTCTATAATTGCTATAATTTGTTGTTAGCAGAGTACATATTATCTGGCAAGTGGCACTTAATTCATTTAACTTATTTAACTCATTTAGAAAAGTGGTCACTAGACAAACGGTCTCATGCATTTGTACTTTCTGCATTATTAAATTCCATTTCATCCTGTGTGGTTTGCTGTGCCATAATTCCTACCAGAATTATTCACAATGGTGATGAATGGAACCAGACATCTGACACCCGCATAGAAATCTATTACACAGAATGATTATGAATACATAGCTGATTCCTGATATTGCTTTACCATAGTTTTAAGATTTTGGAATTACAGTAGAGAATAAACCTCAGTGAGGCCTACCATAGTCCCTTCAATTAGGACTACCGTAATTTTAAAATATGTTATGGAATAAAATATGTTCATGGCGGTGGGATACATTTGTGGCAAGGCCAAACAATTCCAGAAGATTTCAGATTCATGATTGTTTTACTATTAGCATCATTACAAAGAAAACTCACTGGTCATTATGGATAGTAAATAAAACGGCCAAATTTATGACCACTGGTTCCTATCACCACCACAGTGAAAAAAGTTTCTCTACAGTGGAACACTACTCACAAAAACACTCGGAATGACCGTGTTTGATCTTGACAGCTATACAGAAATATTATTTTGTGCCTTAAACTTTCTCTAAAGATACGTCAAATATACTTGGGTTCCTAATGTTGTCACTATTTATCCATATTTGACTATATTTGGGGTAACATTTGGTGCACATACGCAGAGACTCTCAGAGTCTGGGAGAGCAAACAGCCCTTCTTCTCTGTCAACACAGCAGCTCGGATTTATCTGAACAGCTCGAGACTATTGTTTGTTCTTGGTGCACCTCTCTCCCTTTGCATGGCACCATCTGTAATACTACAATACAACAGAGAGAAGCTGATGAGTAACAAAAACAAGGGCTAGTCACTCCTGATTCATTCTGTAGTAATCTATGGTGTATGGCCTAAATTGCATTTTGCTCCCACACACTGCTTTAAAAACGACCTTAACTCATGACTGTTTCCACACACAGAAGGTGTGCACCTGGCAGAGGTGCATTTTTCTTGGCTGTGGGATGTTGAGTAATAGGGAGATCTGCTGTGTGCCACTCAGTCTGTGCTCCTGTCTGAGAAATATTATTTGTATTATTGTGCAAAAGAAGTGAAGAACTCAATTTTGCCAATGCAAACACTGTACGGACACCAAGTAGTCAAAGCAGACAACACAGAACCCAACACACCCAACAGCCAATTCTTCTAATATAATCCAATATAAAATAAACTATTCCAGTTCCAAAACAGGACATGGCTCAGCCATGTTCAAAGTCAAGTACAAAACGCCTGATGTATATCCACATTTGACTATACAAACCATGCATTAATGCATCAAGTTAATAAAAATCATTTCGCTCTTTATTGAACAATCTTTTTTTCTGTTGCTTGGCAACTGCAGCCTACTGTTAACAAACCGTATTGCTTGGAGAATTAATAGGCCTCGCATCACCTCTTATCTGTAGGAAAAAGTATTCCACTGCTTCTCATATTTGATTACTTTAATAACCACCCCCCCACCCCCCATATCATGGGCTCCTGAAGACCTCTGAAAGTGTGCGGTGATGTCCAAGTTTGTGGTATAGCAACAAGCAGAATGTCCTGGAAGTTGTGAGTTGGGGCCTCTATAGATCAGACTAGCTTGTCCAGCAAGTCCCACAAATGCTCTTTTGAATTCAAGTCTGGGACATTCGAAAGGCCAAATCGACACCTTAAACTCCTGCAGCATTACTCTGCTCAAAGAAGCCACTGCTAGTAGGGATACTGTTGCTATGAAAGGGTATATTTGGTCTGCAGCTACGTTCAGGTAGGTGGTATGTCTCAAACATCCACATGAATGCCAAGGCCCATCATTTCCCAGCAGAACCTTGCCCAGAGCATCACGCTGCCTCCACCAGATTGCTGTCTTCATCTTCTCCAAGTCATCCACATGATGTAAAAGAAAGTCTGACGCCAGGCCGACTTCTACCATTGAATCATGGTCTGGATCTGATGCTCACGTGATCCTTCAATGGTGGACAGGGGTCATGACACTCTGACTGGTCTGCGGTTAAGCAGCCCATATACAACATGCTGTGATGCACCTTGTGTTCTTAGCCAGCATGAATGTTTGTGCTCTTCTGTGGAATCAGACCAGTCAGTATATCCTTCAAACTGCCTTGGGTGCCCAATAATCCTGGGGCTGGTTGTACTTCCCTGGGCTACTTTATAAGGTAGTAAACCCTGCATATCATGAACCCGCGCAAGATTGTTTTTGAGATGCTGGCCCAGTTTTCTTGTCTGTCAGATCCTTAAATTTGGCCATTTAAGAGTGTTATACTGTACGTTAACTAACTGTATTTTAATTGGCAGCCCTATTTTGTATCCCATTCAAAAAGCGGTCCAGGCTGTAACACTCTTTTTAACTTCAGTATAAATGAACAGGATTCATTTATGGCGGACTTAACAGTTCAATATATGCAAATACTTTGGTTTCAATGACATCATAAAATCAGTACAAAATCAGACGTGTTTAATAGTAGTGAGACCAAATTCAATTTTGCAGGGTACAGGCTTTTGGTGATGACTAAAGACCAAATTTTTATTCCAACATTTTCTCAGATTTGAGTAAGATCGAACTTTAATCATCTCTATGAGATGTAAGAAAACGAATGTATCTTTTGCCCTTTTGCCCCTTTATGTAATATATGAAAGACATATTTGCCCTCACAGTGGCTCTGGCACATAACCAGCATGTTTGTTCAAGCAGTAAACGGATGTAGCGGAACAGGGTTTACTGTCCCAGCTGGACGGAGAGCGGAACCAGGAGGCCTGTCAGTTCAAGGCTTTCTGAGCTTCCTCACCAACCCCTTTAATGGTCTGTTCATTCAGTCCAGCTATGATATGTTGTTGCACTCTTGTTGGATGGTTAAGGAATTTCTGCTTTCCAGGGGTAGTAGATTTACCTTTATCAGACACATTTATCCAAAGCAACTTCCATTCACTAACTACAGGGGGCAGTCAACATTTTACGATTAAGTGAAATACCTGAAAACATTTGATGCAACACAAACATTTAAATAGCTATATTTGAGATTCACCTTAACAGCAACTACATTTCAGAAACGCACATTTGAGCTCTAATTTTATTTCTACTGCTCACAAACACTCTAAAAACTGGCCCAGACCAGATGATGATTGTAACTACAAGAGTTTCACTGAATGCTGTGTTTAATTCCCACATGAGTTCAGACTAGCAGGGTGAAGGAGATCCTCCTGTCTGATTGGTCTTTGAAAGCAGCAGCTGAGCTCATGATTGACTTACAGCAGGGCTGCACAAAACTCCTGATCCAACTCACTTCTGAATTAGAAGTTTTAGTGAGTGTATTCGTGTTTGAGGAGGCGAACTCCAAAACTGAGCTGGACACACCAGCCTTTCAGGTTCAAGCACTGAAAGGTGAGTCAGTTCACATACGGCAAACAGTTCAGGACCATCGCCTCTTTTCATTTGAACATTTTGTTGTATTTATAGAAAACTGACTCAACTATTTGATCAAGGATCATGGAAAAAGGCAAAGAAAGGTTTAAGGAACCTCTGGACCAATCAGCTTGCTCCGTCTGCTCCCTCCCTCCCACTGAGAGTGAGGTGAAGTGATGAAGTAAAGGTGAGTCAGAGTGAACAGCACACAGCGAGAGTATAAGCTCTCCCTTCCCCTTCCCCGCCGTTACAGGACAGATCGTCTGTACACACAGCTGACTCACACTCACACTGTTCTGAGGCCAGTTCGCAGCTGTGTCTGTGCGTGCATGAATGATGCATGACCTCAGCCGAGTGCAGTTGATGTGCGTGTTTCAAGGGCAGGCACGAGAAATTTGTTTTATTTCGATGTTTTTATCAGCCTGTGAAGGGTCGCAGTAATGCTGTGGGGGCGGGGAGGAGTTGGGGCAGAGGAACCGGCCCTTCTTTATTGTTCTAACATTTAAAAAAACAGTCGATGAATGAAAATAAAGTAAAAATGACCCATTTTGATGATGTTATGAAAACCAGTGCATTTACACACATTTGCCTATTCAACCAACAGTGCATCGGCGTCACTCTTTCACTTCACTGTAAACATTATTCTCAGAAAAAAGTGTCTATTTATTAAGGGTTAAACAACAGTTTTAAGTTATAATAATAACAAAAAAATCCTCGCATTTATTTGTACAATATTTTTCATACAAGAAATGCAGGTCAAAGTGCTTCACAGAAATAACATGCATTAAGTGCTTCAGATGAAAACAGACATGGTAAATAGTACGAAAAATAATAATATTAATAACGCATTGTCTGTTTAGGGTGGTGTGCTAAGCAGGCCAGTCTCTGTCCACCACTCTCACCTGAGAGCACTTGAGTTCTAAAAATTGGAGCTTAACGTCTGAGACTAAATTCTACTGAAAAGTAGAATTTAAAACCCAAGAATCTACGAATTATAGCTTGTCCAAGAATTAGATCTTAACACCAGTGAACTGAAGTTTAAAACCAGAGAATTAGAGCTTACCTTACACCCGACTAGAGCTTGACACCTAACTAGAGCTTTAGACCCAACTAGAGGTTTACACCCGACTAGAGCTTTAGACTTGACTAGAGCTTTAGACTTGACTGGAGTTTCACACCCGTGTAAAGCTTTACACCCGACTAGAGCTTAACATCTAACTAGAACTTAACACACTGCTAGAGCGCTGGACTACAGTTTTATACCCAATGGGAGCTTAAAACCAGACTGGAGCTTTATGCCTGTCTGACCCCAGACTAGAACTTTATGCCTGGAGACATCAGTGTGTTTAAGGAAGCAACATGGGGTCTCGTTTCTGTCTCTGAGTGATGATGTCTGTGGTTACTGCTGTTTAATAATTTATCAGTCTGACTGAGCTTCACCTCCTCGACTGGCAGTGTGGTGGGGTGGAGAGGGGAGTAGTTCACAAATACAGAAATAATTACAAATACATAAAAATGTAGGAGATGTACCCTTTAATGTGTGAAAAAACCTTTCATCATGCATTTGAATTAATAAATAGAGTAACTGTGACCTAATTGTTGCCCTAATAACAAGCATCCCTTACGAGCTCTTTTATATGAATCTTTCCAGAAAGTTTTGAAAAACCTTTACAAGAAAAAGTGCACTGAAGATGCCAAAATGATGGAATCAGTTTGAACTGCATGCGTCAGCAGCGTCTCCGGCCGGGCGAGGTCACGCCACCATTCCCAGGGTCCCGCGAGTGTGTTTAGATTAACAGGCGACTGGAATGTTGCTCTTGATGAGATCAGAACTGCCCTTTAGCTTAAAGGATTTGGGAAAGTCTGTGTTCTCCAAAAACTGATCTAAAGAATTCATTATCAATAAAAGACCAAGCCTACAGTTTAAAATGTGCATGTCACTATTGTTTTATACACTATTGACCACACTTAATTCAGAATCCCAAATAAAACAATGTTAGGAGAAAAATAATATATATAAATTAAAAATAATACATATTTATAAATTATTGTACCTTGGGAATGTGAAACTACACTCTTGCATTATTTTCGAAATGCAACAATTTAAACAGTGATGTTAAGAGAAGTGTGTGCATGTGTGACTCTGTTTCATTCCATCAGAAACTGAATCAGGAGTGAAGCTGCTGGAATACAGAACACAGAAAAGCTGCTCTACAAACACTAGTACACTCACAACACATATGGAGGCATGAAGAATATTAGTCCAAAGCACATCCTCATTATATAAAAGCACCTAATATAAAATACTTCAACCTGGGTAACCCATACACTTAAATTTTTAGAGGTTAGAGAGTGTACAAAGTAAAGAATGAAAGAGTGCATGCAAGCTGCTTTACTCCTTTATTCATCACAATAACGGATTTGTGTTCTCCAGAGGGATTACAGGAAGTTCACAGTACTTATTTAAATTATATACACTTATGCCATTTGCTTTACTGCCACTGAAAGAATTTAGTCGATTAAAATCCATTTGCTCTGCTAAAATTGCTCAGTAAATATACATATAACCAGTATGATGATCGTCACCAAGTCTTATGGGTCTTAACTAATGTGATAAACAAACTTTTATTCCGTCCACACACCTCAAATTGATCTATGTGCATTCTCTCCTAAAAACTGTTGCAAGTTTAGCCATGGCAGAGAATTTCTTAAGAGTAGAATTGCTTCTCATTAATGGTTTCTGGGCTGGTCAGACACTAAAGAGTTCCTGAAATAGTCCAAAACGAGCTTTTGTCCACAAGCCTACATTTTTCAACTGACATCTGAGAGTGAGACTTTCTGTGTAACCTTTTAATTTCTCAGAGTAAGTTCCTAGAAACATAATTCATCTTTCACTGTTAACTGTTTTTGACCATGTACTACTGTTCTTGCTCCAGGATCCCCTCTGGCATTCTGCTGTTGTGTCTCCATAAACTTGCTTTATACAGAGACGTTGCAGTATCGACTCTCCTCCAACTTTCAAGTCCTGGGGTTTAACACACCTTTTAAAACTTGCTTCCTCTCTTTGATCCTGTCCATAAACAGAACCCATTTCTAGTTCTGTACTCTTGTGATATTAGATATGTTTATTTAATATCTATGATAATGAGATGTTTTTGAATGCTTTGAAGATGTGACTTTAAATAGTACTACTACTACAACTACTACTACTACTACTACTACTACTACTACTAATAATAATAATAATAATAATAATAATATAATAATAATAGTAATAGTAACAGTAAAAGTCCAGTTCAGTTGATCGCTCTGCCCCATTTCAAGCAGGCCAAGGAACAGTTCCACTGGAGATACTTGCATCTGGACCAAGAGGTCATGGGTTCAAATCCTACCTTCAGCACCACCACTGGGTTCCTGAGAAAGACCCCAAGTTGCTCCAGGGAGACTGTCTCCTGTAGTTAGAGAATGGAAGTCACTTTGGATAAAAGCGTCTGCTAAATGTCATAAATGTAAAATGTAGTGTGATCGTCAGCTGTGCCTGAGAATAAAACTCGAGCGTAAATGTCTGTGTTTGCTGGAAAATTAGACAATGAGAGAATACAAAATTAATTCAATACAACACACTAACTAAAGTTAGTCAGATGACATGACTTTCACCCATATGAAGCTCATCCAGCATTTCAGTGCCATGCATCAGCAGCTGTGCAAAAATTGGGTTTATGTGGAACCTCTGAGTTCTGCTTGCATGTTTTCGCCCATCGGGTTCTCGTCGAAACAGCTGTCCTGGCCCTCACTTGAGGTCAACGGCTGAAGTGGTCGCATGAGGAAAAATTCTTTCAAATGCACACTGATGTATAACCACAGTCCAGAATGAGTGGACAGAATGTTTGTTTGTTGTGTAACAAGCCCAAATTGGTCTGGAGAACCTGTTGAAGGTGGTCAGAGCACTGAATACCTTGAATGTGGGTGCTATTGTGGTTGCATGTGTTAAGGGTGACAGGCATGAATGCAGTGTACTGAACACTTTCACCCGTGTTTGCTTTTTGTAATCTTCATCAGGACGAGAGGCCAGGGCTCAGGGTACAGTGGGTTTCCACAGCAACTTATATATTCCACTCAATCCTCTTTGCTGCAGTAACAGCTTCTACTCTGCTGCGAAAGCTTTTCAATAGATGTTGGAAACACTACAAAACCAAACACCTTAAAACCCCTTAAAATTACCTTAATCTCTTCCTTAATTTCCCATACAGGAAATGAAGGATAATTAAGGGGGGAAGGGCTCAGATTAAAGCTGATTAAGGGGTAAAACTACTGTACTTTCCCCTTACTTTTTCAAATTTGCCCCTTAAATAATAGAACCTCCCGAATTTTGACTCCTTCGGTTTAAGATTTAGGTGTTTTACACTCATGGCTTAAATCTAATTTCAAGGTAAAATTAAGGGGACAGTTTCAAAAATGAACGCCCACTTGATACAAATGAAGGGTTTTGGTGTATTTTCAGGGGTAAACTAAGGTAGGATTAAGCACATTTTAAGTATATTGTGTTTCGTAGTAAACATTGCTGTGAGGATTTAATTGCATTCCTCCACCAGATCATTAGTAAGATCTGTTACTGATGATGGAGTTGTGGTTCACTTCACTAGGCGGCATTCCAGCTAATCCCAAAAGAGTCCCATCCCTCAGAGAAAGCAGGTCCACTGCTTAGACCCATGTCCAGTGTCTCCAGAGCATGTAGAGGAAATAAACAAGCTGTGCACAACTGGGCATCTTTGTCAGGTTTGGGTGCATCTCGAAGAAGCAAAATTAGTTCATTAGTAGGGCTGTCTTTAAACCTTTGGACAGACAGGGTGTGAGGCTAGTATGATCATGATAAATAAGGTCAAGATATGTCTAAATGAACAATATATGTCACCTATATTGTTCCCCTTTCAATGTTCAGAAAAAAGATAAACAGAATAAAATCACAAGAGATCATCTGCGATTCTCCAAGCAGGAGCCCTGCAAGAGACAAAACAGCAGTCAAACACAGGTGCAACCCCTTCCCTGTACACACAACTTTCTCTTTCTCATGTATTTAAGGGTCATGTGATCCTCAGACACCCACACCTGTTCAAACGCCAGATGCAGTGCGACACACTGTGTTCAGATCACGCTCAGACGTCAGAGCAGCAGCATCAGACTCTGTTACTGTCAAACCCCTGGTGAGAGCCGTAAATTGTCACTCTCTCCTTTTCCAGGAGCGCTAAATGAATGCACACACTGTTCAAAGGCTTGCTGAGCTCATATCACACATAATACCCTTCATGTAACAAACATTGTAATATCATTCAGACCAGGCACAAACCAGACAGAACTGGATGCCTTGATAAAGTTATATTGCTATGTGGACCTCATGGACACATAGGAATACAGCCTAAACTCTAAACCCTGCTTCTACAGAATTCTATCACTTATCACGAACAAGCATTTCACTGCGTTTCAGGGACACCCTTTGAAGATAGCAGATCAATATTCCTCAGCTTTATGAATGTTTGATTATACATTTAATGCACATGCATCCGCAGCTGTGGAAAAATGGGTTTATGTAGAACCTCTAGAGTTCTGCTAGCATGTTTTCTCCCATGGGGTTCTCGTCAAAACAGCTGTCCCAGGCCTCACTTGAGGTCAACAGATGAAGTGGATGCATGAGGAAAAAATCAGCCTGATCTCTCAACCTTGCATCTACAGAATTATATCAGTTGCTATGAAAGTGTGGCCTGTGATGTGAAAAAGATGAGGAAAAAACAAACAAAAAACACATTTTACAGATAATAGTGGATAAGAGCAGTACAATAATGGATAACTAGAACAATGTAGACTGACATGAATCCCCTTTCCAAACCATTGATGTTTGGTGATGCACACATTTGGGGTATTTTATTTTATTTTATTCTGTACCATTGTTTTTCTTAATTTTGCTTAACTTTGTACAGTCAACTTTCTGCCGTGACCAAGCAAATTTTCCACTTGTGGGATGAATAAAGGTTTATCTTATCTTATCTAATCTCTTATCTTAGTTTTATGCTTGTTTGTTGTCATTATCTCTATGTTCCATTTTAAATCCTTACATTCGATTTTGTTTGGACCCTCACTTGTCAATTGTTCGTTTTTAATCAGAGACACACAGTACACAGCAAGGATCACAATTTGTGTTCATTTTGTTTTTTATTTTTTGCGAGAAGACGATAACGAGTGAAAAACAAGCACTGCACTCAGAACACACACTCGGGGTTAAATGTCTGTATTAGGTGAATGAATTAATCAATCTTTCATCCCTGTTTTTACAAAAATAATGACATTAATAAAAGTAAAAAGGAGGTTGAAAAAGTAGGGGGAAGCAGAGAGTGTGGGAGTGGTGGCTCCATCACTTGCCCCCTGTTTCTGTTAGGATTAGGTTTACATGTATAGATTCATAACTTTTTGTGTACATTGCTTGGAAGAGTCTGATTGTCATCTAGCAGTAAAGACCCCTATCTGTGAGCTGTGATTAATCTGTTAGTCAAGCTAATGGTGGTACGAAGAAACAACGAAAACAGGTGAGGACGTAGCTACGGTAACTACAGCTGTGAAGACTGGAAGTAAACAGATTTGCTGGCCTGGAACTGGAAGTTCAAAAGATATGCATCACGGTACATTGTGCAAGTGGTCCATTAGTTTACTGGAAAGGAAAGTTTATGATGGCTCAACCACCGGCCTGTGTGATGTCACTGCCACACTTAAACGATTGGAGATATCATAATGCTGCCTCATCAGGTTCAACTCCACAACCTCATCCGTCTCAGTAGATGAGGACCAAGATGTACGGCTGCATACTTTGTGAAAGCCTAAATACAATGACCAATCTTGCTATGGTCTAAACATCTCCAGCTCAGGCAGCAGGGTCTAGCCCTACCTGAGCACTCCAGCATCCTCCAGTGCCTCTGGCTGCAGTGAACTTGGCCACAATATCCCAGCAAAGGCCTAGAAGACAACCCCCATGACTGATATGCCACAAAGACGTCTAAGAATTTCTGAGTTTGCAGTGTAGCCATTGTTGTTGTTTTTAAAAGAAAGAAAATGAAAATCTTCACATTTAACCAGATAAAGCTGAAGAACAGTTAAAACATAAAATATTAAATATGTGCCATTACAATAAAATTTTTCCAAAATGTCAAATAAACAATAATTGTCTTTATAATGTACAGAGGTGTGTTCTATGCGCTCAATTTCATAGAGGAAATCTATGCAGTGGGTGGCGTTGTGCGTCCCACTGGAGGATCTGAATACAGGTCCTGGCCTTGTGTGTGTGCGTGGGTGTGTGTGTGTGTGTGTGTGTGTGTGTGTGTGTGTGTGTGTGTGTGTGTGTGTGTGTGTGT
>JBBJLR010065267.1:0-11198 GCA_037577145.1 Brachypetersius gabonensis
TGAGTCCACTGACTCTACTATAGTTTCACCTTCCCTTCAGCTCACATACTCAGACTCACAACGGATGTTGAATGTCGTTGACCACGCACCGTGGCTCTGGTTCAGCCAGGATTTAAACTTCCTCTCAGCCAATGACGCGTCGCAGTCACTCAGCTCCTAATGAGCCCAGCTGTTTCCATTCACCCACTCTCTCGACACACACACCGCTCTAACCACACACCTGCTGACAGTCGTTCTCACAATCATACTCCTCGTATCCAGAGCCCTGCCCTAATACTCAGGTGAACTGCTTCTCCTCTGATGAGCCGAAGGTTCCCCAGACATCACATTTACATGATCATTGTTACAAATTTGCTTAAACATAGTAATTGAGAAATAGCTCTTCATTTTACAAATCATGAACCAGAAACGTGAATTTTTCTGTCGTTCATATCCAGATTTAAATAAGAAAGGTTTCAGTAAATTTGCCTAAATAAAAAGCAATCAAGAAATAGTTCAGATGCTGGGTCAGGTGAAAGGGGGCACACAGAACAGAAGTGCCAACAGAAAGGTGTTTAATAAGGTTCTTTACAGTTTCCTGTGCGCTGGGCTGAAGAGTGCACACTCACACACACACACGCACACACACACACACACACATACACACACACACACTCTATCTCAAACATAGAATACTAGTCCTGATCCTGAAAGACTCTTCTAAGCGTTCACTGTCTTCAGTGGCTAAAGTTTCTTGCTCCACAGTCTGTGGAGATCATGTGAGGTTAAATGAATCTCTAATGTCACGCCTGCAAACACAGAGGAAGGGAAACACACACAAGCACAGACTTAGTTCACACTCCACACAAAGTCCCTTGGAAGATCCCCACAGCCTTTGGAGAAGTCCAAGGCCTTGTAGTCTGTTCAGAGAGCACCTCCGGGAGTTTCCGTTCTTGGCCTAAGCTGGCTGAAAACAAAAGAGCAAAAAACACACTGCAAAAACACACACAAAACCTGACCCCAAAAAGCACATAAAGCTCTGGGTGAGCATGCAACGAGTCAGTGGATCAGCTGGGTATAAATACACACACACGCAGACAACCAATCACATGACGCAGAAAATTAATTCTGAACTAAACACGAGACAAGTGGAATTGTCCCTCTGATGAGCTGACGGAGCTCCTAGTCACACCCAGGTTGCCTAGAGCTCCCAACAACCATCTACACAACAACCCATGATCTCCTTACTCATTTCTTCATTTTACTTGTACATTTTCAAAAACTCTCTATTGTTAATTTTTAAATAAAGGTTTAAATAAAAAGGCCTCTGTGTCACAATGTTGCCTAAATTTAAATAATGAGATAAAAAAAAGTTCCCAGTCTGAACAGCATGAAATTCTTTAACCCATTTACCAAATGAAGCAGTGGGTAGCCAGAAGCACAGGGCCCAGGGAGAATCGTCAATATTCATTTGCTTCTTCATTTTACAAATCATCTAACATTTCCAAAATTCTCAAAAATAAGTGTAAATTGCCAAACCACTATTCAAAGTTTCAATGCCTCCACTGTACATGTCCACTTTATCATAGAGTATGATCATAGTTGTATTTATCAACAAGAACAACCATTAAAAGAATCATTTATTTTCATAATTTCAGCTAATAATGGAAAAACAAGAAAACAGAGGAAATGCTCTCTCTCTCTCTCTCTCTCTCTCTCGTTTCTTTGCCTCCCTTTTTTGTACGTTTTTGCATTAAAAATCCAAATTACAATATATATTGAAAGATAAATCCCAAGGACATGGATTGTTGCCACAGTTTTAATGACTCTATCCTCTCTCATGCTACAGTCAGTGATTGCATTCAAATAAGTGACGAGCCGCCTGCCTGCGTCGCATCCTTTGAAGGAATCTGACGGCATCTGACAGGCTTTAATCCATCATCCTGCCTCTCCGCTCTATCTGTCAGAACAGACAAAGCATTACAATATCATGTACGCTTTCTCTCGATCTAGTTGTGTTTGTTGAATTGGAATTCTATTCATGCAGGTCAAAAGGCTAAAGCCCCCAAAACCCTCCACATCAGCCACCCAGGCCTTGCTGTCTTGGCTTAAAAGAGAATTCCATAAATTTTAAATAATAATGCCGTTCAGAGTGGTTCAAACACAAATGTGGCCAGTGAACCTATACAGGACTGTGCAAAAGTTTTAGGACCCTGTTTACTACTGGGGAGTATTGTTAGGTTAGTGTTAAACAAGTCATGTTACAGAAAATACAAGTAATATTGGCAAAGTGTTTCCTTACCCGTTTCCAAATGGATGCCCAAAACCATCAGATCCCTGGCATCAAACTGAAATCTGGAGCCAAATCCACGTCCTTAAATCTGTCTCACAATGTCAATTCTTTTTTAGGAACAAATATTTTGCTTCTTTCTTGTTTGTATTTATTCTAACATTAACTTGCATTTTGGCTGGCATTGCAAATGGTTTTAAACAATTTGCATAGGTGCCTAAGACCTCTGTATTTGAAAAAAAAAGTTTTCTTTGGGGACTATTTTGCCCCAATATGTTTTATTTTGGCTTCATTATCTGGAATTGAATGAATAGATTCCCTGGTGCTGGTAAAAAAAACACTGCACACCAAACTACCAGAGGCATGGTAAAGGTGAGGGGGGTTGGGGAGGGCACTGCCCCCCCAGAGACTAGCCGTGCCCACCCTGCGAAATGCTCTGTCTGTCCCGTGAAAACTCTGGAGAACTGACTTAATTGTGCTGAACTGTTTTCCAATTGGTCCGTTGGAGTAGGGGACATGCCTCCTTCACTAGCCAGACGCGGTGTTGCTGCACACAGTTCACTTCGTGTCACATGTCATAGAATGTTTTGAACTTGTTGACCGCATTCTTTACTAAAACAGAGTATAAAATCCATTCTTCTTTTATTTTCTGGTTTGTAATACCAAAAGATGCATAGGTGGCTTTTTAAAAACCATCTACTCCCTGTGGCCTGCGTCAAATTCTGGCTCCACGATTGAGCCCAGTCCCGCTGTTACCAACACGGAGCACCGCACTCTCACTCCACTCTGCCGCACAATACTGTACAATATTGTCGACACACAAAATTTGCGAGGGTTATGTTCTAAGAGCATCCGTGAATTGTGAAAACACGCAAATTTGTGATGTTGGAAAAGAAAGCCTATGTTTATTTTTATAGTCTCAACCTAAATATGGCTCCAACTCTGCTTCCTAACACTTTAATTCTAATTCAGTTTAATACATTACCCTTAAAGAAAATGTAAAGGTAAACCTGCATTCATACTATACAGTGTACATTGAACTACTGTCTCCCGCTGTGCTAGAATGTAAAAAGCCGAAGTTGTCACTATAAAAAAAAGAACCCCTACAAAAAAGGTGATGGATGGATAGATCTTTTTTGCCCTCCCCAGGTAAGCCAAATGCCCAACCATACATGATGTTCTGGTCACTCCTCTGCCAACTACACACTGAAATGGAGAGAATAGACTCTATCTTCATATTTTTTGTTTTAGTTGTAAAGTCTACTTTTATTTTTATCTTGTTGTGTTGTATAGCGTTTAATCTATTGTTTTGCTGTTCTTTCTGCTGTAGCAATGCAAATTCCAAACTTGTGGGACTAATAAAGGTTTATCTTGTATTATCTTATGTGGGAAAATATCTGGGCCTTTAAGTCACTGCAAACCCCACAAACTGAATGGGTTCATGACTGTTAGCAGGCTTGATCTTTGCATTGGATTTAGAGGCCAATCCATTTTGAGAGAATTTTTAAAACAGCAGAAACTTGACATTTTTTGTAAACACTCTGAGAATGGCTGAGGAGGAAAGAAGAAAAGGAAAATATGAATTTCTCAAGTTGTAGCAATGGTGATTTTGTACTTTTTCTGTAAGCACTGCAGCCAATCCCCAAAAAGGACAAGTTACACCACCTTGATGGACAAAAGGTGGTCCAATCATGATCAGCCTTTTTTTTACAGTGGCTTTTAACTTATGTTCCACCTCGTACTTTCTTTGTCTGTCTATCTGTCTGCTCTCCAGTTATTTAGACCTTCAGGAGCTGGATTTAATTGTGGATTAGCCACCATGCTTGGGAAGTAAGAATGGAATCATGCTTTGATTTACAATAGATGGAACCAATTCTATGTGGAATTACCTTATTGTAGGCCTATGGGAAGACCTAGATATGTCACTGACTATGAATTTGAGATGGTTAAAGTTTTAGTTAGTTAGAAATGGGAAACAGTGGTATCAGCCATGGCTGCTTTTCCAAAGCTCTGCCAGAGAAGGAGTCACTGTAAAAGTTATGAGTTTGAATACATTTTACGCTTCAAATGACCCTCAGTGGACACAAAAAAGGTTTAGGGCCCCATCGTTAGCTTAGTACTAACATGCCCCATACGGAAATGAAATAGATTGCAGTATATTGGAATTTATGTTGCCGAAGTAAACAATGTATTTCAAAATATATTTTAAGCAATATATTCACATAACATATATTCCTCAAATATATGTGAATTATATGACTGTAAATACATTGATTCATCAGCATATTATAAAATATATATTTAAATATAATTACACATATATAGACAAATATACTAAAGGCTATATATTTCCCATTGCCTATAAATCAATTAGGTTGTTTTAAATTTAATTTATTAATTTATGTGGTGGCCTAAAGTTTAAGGATTTGGGCTGGTGTTCAAAAGGTTGTATACCTGTCATCAGTGGCAGCTGGCCCCTTAGGGGGCGCTCGGGCGCCGCCCTCCCAGATGTGGGATGTGTATATATATATATATATATATATTTTTTTTAATCAATGTCAGTTTTACTTAATAGTGTGTGCCTACATGCAATCTGATTAATTTAAACAACATTTCCACCAACTAACTTTCATTCAACAGTGAATTTCCACCAACAGATTTCCACTAATCATTTCTCCAGAAGTGCAGCGAAATAGCCAATCGTGTGTGGTTGCTAGGCTAAAATAAAAAATATTTAACCTATCAGCATGGCAGAATTAAATGGTTTTGGGGCACTGAAAATTTTGTCCGTGCTTCAGAAAAAGTGGGAAAGTTTTGGATCGTTGGATCGTTCTCCGAACGCGTCAAGAAGCATGAACGATCAAAGGTTCACATGGAAAACTGCGTAAAGCTAGCTGTGCTAGGAAGGATTAGCATAGCGGCGCAGCTAGATGATGGGCACCGCATTGCTGTAAGAAGGCACAAAGAAGAGGTAGATAAAACCGTCATATTTTATCTAAGATTATTGATTGTATTAAATTTTGTGGTGCTTTTGAACTAGCGATGCGGGGGCATGATGAAAGTGATTCTTCAGACAATCCCGGGATTTTCAGAGGTCTAGTCGACTTAATGGCATCTATTGATCAGGACTTGAGGCAACACCTTGAAAATGCAACCGTATTTAAAGGCACTTTGAAAACAGCTGGCAGTTCTGAGAGAACGGATCGTGGATGAAGTAAAGACAGCAAACTTTTTAGCTATCCAAGCTGATGAAACTACTGACATTTCCACACACTGTCAGCTGGTCCTGGTACTAAGATACATCGATGAACGCAATAATATACTAGAGCGTATTTTTTTTATTTATTAAGCTACCCAACGCCTGTGCGGACGCAATTGCCGGCGCCATTTTGGAAAGGCTGCACACCACCCTTCCCGACAAGGACAAGAAAAAAAGTTGATCGTCCAGGCCTATGATGGGGCTGCGGTAATGAGGGGTGCCACTGGAGGAGTGCAGCGTAAGATACAGGACATTTATGCTGACACTCTCTACGTTCACTGTTATGCCCATTAGTTAAACTTAGTAATGCAACAAGCAACCTCCCACATCCCCCAGATCAGTCACTTTTTTCCGACCTGAGGGGATTTGTTTCTTTTTTTTTTTTCAAAATCGAGCAAGAGAACCTTCCTAATGAGGTGGTGGCACACCGACTTCCAAGTGCATCGTCAACACGTTGGAACTTTAACAGTCGTGCTGTTAACACAGTGTACGAGCACAAGGACGATCTGGTGAGGGGTTTTCAGACCATCCGTAACAGAGAAGCATTCGATGGCCCTACGAAGAGAGAGGCTGGCGGCTCTGGGATTGGTTAATATATCCCTATCCAGTTTTCAGAACTTACTCATGAAACTTCTGTATTGGATGAAGAAGGCTGTTCCTAATCTGTTGGAGGATGAGGAGTACAGGGGACCTATTCATGAGCCACCCACAAAGAAATGGAGAACATTGGGAGGAGACATGCAACACCATTTGGCACTGGAGGACTCAAAGTAGGAACATCTCTCTCCCCCTTTGGAGTTTGGACAGAGGGGATGCAAGGAGTTAATCTGCCAAATGTATTCAGAACTTGTATTTGTTATTATTGTTCGTTTTGGTTAGTGTTGTCTCTCAGTTCTGAACTGGACTGTAACTTCAGGTCCTTCAAAGCATAAATGGAGCCTAATATATCTGTAAATTGTTAATTTATTTTATCTGTAAATCTGCTGATCTTGAGAAGGAAATTAAATTATTATTGCGAAATTGTCATCATTTTGACTGTTAATTTGAATGCTTATACTGGACTAGGAAGGGAAATCTATTAGTATATCAGCCCACCAAGAATTCTTTTCACTAGCCCCAACTGCCTGTCATATATAAGTAATATATTAATTTACATATATGTCTGCATATATTGAAAATAAATACAATGAAAAATGTATTTTCAATATATAAATGTATATGCAAAGCTTTATTGTAGTATATTTTTGTATATTGATACAAATATTTTTGTATATTGAAAATATATTTAAAATATATTGGTGTTTTGGTCATATATTTTGGTCAATATATTAGTCCATGTATTTTTTTTAGTGAAAATATATTGTCTATAATATATTTTGAATTATATAAATTTTACTTATAGGGCTATTAGACTCCTATAGGGTTCCTAACCATGGGCTTAAATTTCATTTAACAGTAGGGGGGGACAATAAATATAAAATTTCATGAGCAATTTTTGAAGGGGACACAAATAATACAGTCAAATTATACTTATAAATAAAAACAAGGAATTTAAAAAAAGGTTTAACATTTTATTTAAAATTAATAAAGACACTTATAGAACAGTATAGAAATTGATTACACAAAACAAAATACAGTGTAGTCAGTTTGGACGTAGCACAGTGCTCATTTAGTAAATGCACAGCTAAACAATATGCTAATTGTGGCCGTTAAGTTAACATTAAGCCAAGTCGTCACAAATGAAACAATGCATGGTGTGTTAGTTGCAGTTAGTTGCACTATGCAACAAGCTATTGTAAACAAGCTAACGTTAACTAGATAAGTAATATTTTAATCACTAATATAGCAGATTCATGGAAAATTACATCGGTAATCAGGATTTTTGCCATACATAATTTATGAATGAGTCTGCATCAACTACATTAAAGACAATCCCTTTCTTTAAAAAAAGTGAATAAAATACCCTACTTACTGGAGTTACACATAAATTAAACCGCAGCCACACATCTGACTCGTGTGTGTTGAGAGTAGGTGGGCCAAACCACTGTGAGGAAGGGGAGGGTAACCTCAACTGTTTCTAAATGCATTTTTTGCATTTGTTTTTTTTTCTATTTACACAATCTATTTTTCTTAATAGAGAGTGCAATATTTTTAAATATTTTTTTGGAGGGGGACAACCCTCTGATGGGGGGACATGTCCCCCCGTCCCCCCTGGGATTTACGCTCATATTCCTAACAGAAATTAGAAAAATATTTTGTTTTTGACCATGTAACAACATTAAGGGCCCAAACTGAAGCCCAGCCCTCCATGAAATGCAGATAACCCTTAGAGCCCAAGCAGCACAGATCTGTGCTTGAAAAGCAAGAACTAGTTGTTGGCAAAACAAATCCTTATATGGAAGTTCTCCCATTTTGTGTTGATGCTTGAGGCGTCAGACGTCACTTGGAGCTTTGTTTGGTGTTCCAGAATTTCTTTTATTTTAGTTCTTAGAAATAATCTGCAAAAACACAAGAACTTTCAGGGTAGTCTCCGCCCACAAGTGGGTGGGGAATTCCTCAGAGAGAGGGGGTCTGGAGAGCGGCTAAAAGAAATTGCACAAAGACAACATCGTCCTAAAGTTTTCCGATGACACTGCAGTGATCGGTCACATCACTGGAGGGGATAAAGCGGCTAACAGGAGAGAGGTGATAAGACAAATGAATTGATAGTGGATACGAGGAAGAGAAGGAGGCCTCATCAGCCATTGTTTATATGAGAGCTTGAAGTGGCGTGGGGGAGCAGCTTTCAGTACCTGGGCGAACACATCAGTGAGAACCTCACCTGGACACTGAACACCACACAGCTGGTCAAGAAGACTCAACAGCGGCTGTACTTCCTGAGGAGGCTGAGGAAGTTTGGTATGTCAGCCAAGATCCTCAGCAGGTTCTACAGCTGCATTGTGGAGAGCACACTGACCAGCTGCATCACAGCATGGCACAGCAGCTCTACTACTATGAACCGCAAATGCCTGCAGAGAGTTATAACAACTGCAGAGATGATCATCAGGACTCCACTGCCCTCTCTGCAAAGCATCTACCACCGCAGATCCTTAGGAGAGCTGGCTCCATCCTCAAAGACCAAACACACCCCCAACAGGGACTTTTCACACTCCTGCCCTTTGGGACAGAGGTTCAGAAGTGTGAAATCTAGAACCTTCCGACTTAACAACTCCTTCCTCCCCACTGAGGAAGGATTAATTAACAGCTGACAGAGTATAATTAATGGACATCAGCTACCTCGTTGTGTAATTTTTTATTTAAGCTCCTTTGCACAAGCCCTTCATCTACCTCACACTGTAATTTTGCACATCTACCTCACTGTAATTTTGCCCATTAAGCTCATTTGCACATTTCCTTCATTTAGAAAATACACAGTTAATATCAAAGTATTTACTAACTTATTTGTATATAAAAACTCAAGTCTAATCTCGGAATTTGCATGGACAGCAAAGAAAGAATTTCATTGTAAAGAGAACTGTTCATATGACAAACGTTTAAATCCTTTTGAATCCTTGAAATGTGCGTAGGAGAATAAACACCAGGTTTAGACTGTTTTGCAGCATTTTTATTTGTTGAAATAAGATTTTACTAATACACTTTGAGCTCTAATGGTTTCTTGAGCTGGATCTATCTAAAAAATAGCACCATGTTTGGTGTGAATTATTCTTCAGAGTGGGATAAAGGAGAGAGAAATCAAAAATGCGCTCTCTGAGATGCCCACAAATGTACCAGAGGTCGCCCTCCACATGCTTTTTTTCCCCTCTCATGTCAGAGTCTCAATAAAATCCCATTTACTGCCATTGCAGAGCAGAGCGTCAGTGTGCCATTATGTGGTGAGATGAGCTTTTACCACCATGCTGTAAATCATCCCTCCTCCCCTCCTCCCTCTATCCTCTTCTCCTCCTCCTCCACTACAACAAATAATCCCTCTCTCCGTGCGGCCTCAGGGGCCCCGGCTGGACAGACGGACGGATGGACGGACACTGAAAGAGTGCAGTAATAAAGTGGCAGAAAAGGCAGAGTGGCAGGATGACAGATCGATGAACGGTGACAGGGGGATAAATGAGGAGTGATGAATGGATGGATGAACTGATGAAAAAGCTAAAGAGGGGGAGGGAATCTGTAGCTTTACAGAAAGAAATCATTATTAATGAACGTCAAAGAGTGATGGCTAAGCAAAATATGTCAGTGCCTCTATTATTAAGGCCGCCGGTTTACTGCGCATCAGAGCGCGGCCCGTAATTGAAACAGGGACTTATTCCAGTAATAGCATTACTGCTAAATATGCTAAGGATGGACAGGAAAAAATACCATCACCGACTATGAGCCATTTTCACAATAGAGAACATGTCTATTTTTTGTAGAACGAATATAAAGACTGTACTAATGAGCCTGATACAGCAACAGCAAAAATTAATTTTAATCGTACATTGTTTGGCACCAGGCTGTAACAATCCAAAAGTGAGGAGGATGTAAATCACCTAATCCACTACTTTATTGTTATCATTCACAAGATACCATTAATTTTATTAATTCCACTAATAAAAAAGACTGTAATATTACGTTATTTTTTTTAAAAAACCCTTACACTTTGATGACTTTTTAAACTTGATTTTGTGCTGTTCTCTATATACCATTTCCCTTACATACTCAAAAAACTGTATGGTGATGAATTGGGCATGATATTCACAAGCCCATATCATGAGAAATGAAGATGGTTTTCCCCCTTTCTTAAAACGAGGGTTTATCTTTGATGTAATGATATATAAAAGCACCATTAGCCTTTCAGTGGGGACTTTTTTGTTAACAGTCCTACTCATTACTGTGTGAATTCTTTTAGTCATGCGTCAGTCTTTCACTATCTATCTATTTCACTATCTGTCGCTTTGTGTTGTGAACTGTTCTTGTATTTGCTCTGGTTGTGCCACCTGACTGCAGAGCAACTAAATCTTCTCGAGAAATGAGAAATGATATTTGCCTCGAAGTTGGAGTCACTCATTTGATGTTGACTTGCTCGACAGGATGATTGTTTGTTGTACAACAGCACAAGCTGTTCTATGATTACAGCGTGACAGTAGTTATGAATAAATATGGGGACCATACTGGATACTCAATAAAGATGGATTACAAAGGCGTGGAGCAAAAATAACAGTTTGACAGAGTCAGTTGGTTTGACATGTAAGGTGGTTGCAGTTATGGGTCGCCAATCGAATGTAAAACAGTATAGATATAAAACTGTGTAAATTACAGCATAATGGCTGTAGTAGATAGATAGATAGATAGATAGATAAATAGACAGACAGACAGACAGACAGACAGATATATATATTGGAATTTGGGAGCTGGGTCTATACTACGCAAGCTATGATGAATTTCACCTTGATATTTTAGCGCGGATGTATACCTAGCCGAATTGCACTGTAGGGGGTGAGAACGAGTCTTCGGCCCCTACTGTGAAACAGGGATGTGAAACAGGGATGTAACTAGGACGGAAAGACAAAGGGGGCTTAGTCCCCAGGGTTGTAGGAAGTTCTGACATCTAATAAAACAGCTCCTTTCGAAGCTGAAAGTGGTCTATGACTAGCTTTTTCAATTTAAATATGTGGCTAACCAGGGCTTATTACTGTCCAC
>JBBJLR010065278.1:0-11198 GCA_037577145.1 Brachypetersius gabonensis
GTGTGTGTGTGTGTGTGTGTGTGTGTGTGTGTGTGTGTGTGTGTGTGTGTGTGTGTGTGTGTGTGTGTGAGGCCCCCTTGACTATGAACACTTGTCATGCACCTATTGAAGCTGGCGTTGCTATGGTAACTGTCTGTGCCTCCAGCCCCAGCCCAGATAATCAGATATGTTGAGAGAAGATCATTTAAAATTATATCTAGTCAAAATCAACAAACAGTGTGATTCACTCTAGTGGTCTCTGACACCCCACCCTGTGGTGGGAGTGTGCTTTTGGCAAGGGCTGATATGCTTTTCCTTTATTTCAAACATCTCTGAATGGAAGCAAAGCAAGCATAATTGACACATAAGAGGAACTCGAGCATTCCTGCTTACTCCACATGGTCAGCCACTCCCATATTTATCTTAAGCATGTGACAGTAATATATATTAGAGTCAAAGTCACACTTTCAACTTATGCTACAGCTCTAGCGTGGGTGACCTATCTAGAACGGACTAAAACCTGCTCACACTACAGCTGTACAATCAGTGATGTATCTAGAACTGACGTTTACGATTGTACAGTTAATGACGTATCTAGAACTCACTCAAACCTACTTACACTGGCTCTAGAGTCGGTGTCATAAATAGAACTGACTAAAAACCTGCTTGCATTGTAATCAGTGACGTCACTAGAACCGAATGAAACCTGATTACACTTTTGACTCTACAGTTGATGACGTATCTAGGACTCAAACCTGCACTCACTCTGGCTCTATAGGCAATCACAAATCACACATTACTCTTCTTAATGATGGTGGTAGGAATCAAAGAATGCAAGATTTTTCAGTTATTTGACAAGCACTGCATTAAAGAGAGGGCACTCTGGAACAGGATCCAGAACCCTGTATTACAACTTCTGCTGAGGTTGAGCATTACCTGCTGATGAAACCTGATGTTTTTCATGCCTTTGGGGTGGTCCAGGTGCGGAGCATAAATCAGCTCAAAAAGGAGACAGAAAACTGAGGCCAGCTGATTCATCTCTACACTCCTGTCCAAGAAGGTCCCACCCCTGGACGGGTTGAGCTGAGGACATTTGTGATCCGCACAGAAGAGTCCCACTGGAGTTAAACTGTAACAAAGCAAAGAACCGATAGATAAGGAAAGGACTTAATCGGGTTGGTTAGATTATGCTGTGTTGTCCAAAGCTGTTTTTAATGAAAAGCTTTGTACAGTATAACTGTACTGAAAGTCATTATGATAAATGACAATACTGGTCTTCTTTGATTTGTGCATTATAAGTATTGCATGCAAAAGTGTGCACCAGATATGGATTTGCAGCAGTTAAAGGGAATTTATTTCCTTAGGCTATATCCCAGCCATACTAAAAAATGATGTAAAAAAACAGCTCCCAGAAACTTTTACATTGCTATGTAACAATTTTTGAATCATATGGCTGCTTTCTTTGACAGCTCAGCCGCTTAACTAAATAGATAAGTTGGTTAACGAATGTTAACTTGTACTAGTTAACACTAACTTTTACCCACCATTTGTTATTTTGGGAAAATATCCAAATGACAAAACATCAGCTGCTGGGAAACTGTACAACCAATCAAATAGCTGTATATAAGCAGAACTTTCAGACTGAACATTCAGGAGTTTTAATGGTACTGATTCCTGCAAGTTAGAAAATAATTCAGTAGAAGATGATGATGATGATGATGATGATGATGATGATGAAAAAAGGAACATACCATGAAATAACAGTAGTGTAGTGGATGAAAAGCAATGCAAATAGCTTCAAATGAACTAAAAATGGCAGATGTGTTTTGTTTTTAGCTCCCAGAAATGATTAGGCCTGCTCCAAAGACCTAGAAGGTCCAAAACATTCCCCGCTGGTTAAGAGAACGGCTGATCGGCTGCACCTGTGGTACAGTAAATGGTGCACATTCGATTTTTGGCTGAATTATGGCTTTAACATGTCAGTGTTGTGTGGGTGTGGATATTGCAGCAGTATTTCAGAGACAGAACTGCAGGTCTGCTTTGGTTCTCAGAATCCCATGTGATTCTTCTGCTCCTGTCTCTTTATTTATGTGTCTCCTACTGAGGATGGCTTTGTTTCTTCCTTTGTGCATATTTACAGAAAGGTAATGAAGCCACTTAGTGAGAAACACTCAGTGTGTGTGTGTGTGTGTGTCTGCATTAATCAAACACACTCTAATTGGATGCCTTCATCAAAGCTCTTCAGCGTTAGCCCCCCCACCCCACAGCCCCAGCTGCAGCAGAAGTGAAAACAGCATCAAAGCACTAGTATACACACAAACAAACAATATATATATTTATATAATGCTATGCTGCTCTTAGGTAATAGAAGCTTATACCCCAACATTCGTAATGATGCTGTTTGTTTGATCACACCCTCACCTCAAACCTGTGGCTTCCTCTTTGCTTCTTATTGAGATTTTCCATTCCTGCTTAAATGGTGCAGCAGTTACATTCAGGACGACTAAAAATGTGCTATAGGCATCGGTTTCAGCAGCACAAGAGCTGGGGTTCACGAAGCAGTTACAAGGATGACTGATCTGGGATAAGATTGATACTTATTTATTACAAAAACTGATTCCAGATCAGCACTCCTGCCCCTGAGGTGGTCTGTGAGTATAAAAAAGCTGCTTGTTTAGGAAAGTTTTACATTGACTTTATGCTATATTTTATATTGCCTTTGTCTTTGTGTCTCTGTGTATAAGCAATTTCCTCTGGGATCAATTACTTTTCTGATTCTGATTACGGACGCCACTTTAAGACCCGTCTAGTGCAGAACTGTGTTTTATGTCTGTGTGTAGATTCACTTCGTCTGTTCAGACTTGTCCTTCTCCAAGGTCCTCTCGCTCTTGGGTGCACTGGTATTCTGGATTATTCATTGTGCCTGGTTTGGCTTGTAAGTGTCTGTGTTCATAATTTAGTTTTCCAGTTTTTCTCTTCCTATAATTTTTCTCCTCTTCTTGCACCCTGCCCCCTCGTCTCAGTCTGTGGTACATCGTTCCTCTTTTATTTTACCTACTCAGACTGAACTACACCAAACCATAATCCTGGCGTTTTACCCAATCACTCTTTATTCCTTCATTCCCTGCACTTACCTAATTAATTCTTTCCCCTCACTTGCTTAACAACCCATATAGTTACATACAGCCTGTCAGAATCAGCAAATCCTGCAACCCAGGGAGTTCATATTTTCAGGCTAACAAATACCATCCACAACCTAAAAACGTCTCTGAGTTCTTTGTGTGCCTCTAGATATATGCAGGTCAGGGATTTTTCTTATCTGCACCCATCCAGCCCTTTATGAGAGCCGACCCGAAAACTGCCAGCTTCAGCCTATATAGTGATGCTACCCATATTCACAGAGTAAGAAATTTAGTGTATGTTTCAGAAAGGCCACAAGGTTTTGCATGGGCCACCGTAGGCCACAGCAAAGTGAGCAGTGTTGCACTTTTTTCTTTTGGGCTGTTTGCCCAAATGTTAGAATAATGCATTCGTTGCAAGGCACTGTCTAGTGAATCTTTACAGAGTTCTTTACTGTCAAAAAGTAGCAAAACAGGTGACCCTAATTAATTTGGCCATATTGTCAATGGTGGCCTCTTCTCTCTGCCTCTCTTTAGTGGTGTGAAAAACCTTAGGGGAAAACAAACGTAAAAATTGTAGGTCTGTTTCCAACACTTCAAAACACTTGCACTGATCTAAACCACAGTCACTCCTGATAGGCTACCATTCTAAATGATGGGCTGATCCAGAGCGATGTGTGTATTTCAGGGAGAGAGATGGGAAGAGAAAATGGAGGAAGAGCTAGTAATTCATACAAAGCCTATTGCTTTTCTGTAATTTAGGAATGCTGCTTTGTTTGTTTTTCAATCTGTACCCATGACATTTTCTACGATTCCAACCTGAATCTGTCCAAACCCGTTGGATCTTATCGTCGCTGGTGTCTGAGCTGCTCAAGCAGAGCTATCTAGAACTATCTAGTCCTAGCTATCTAGTTCTCAGAGTTCTCGCCCATCTATAGTAATAGGCATTTTCCAGTTTCTGAAGCATTAGCAGCGCAGCTCTTTCCACACAGTTTATGGCTGTTCATCCCAAAACGGGGACCAGAAAGCAGCAATGCAGTCAGCTCGGCTGCGGCCCATTTTTGGCCCTGCCATAGAGCAGCTTGAGTTCGGCTCTGGTTTGGCCCGCTTTGTTTGTAATTTATTTGGAAAAACGTTTATTCAGGGTCTGTGTTGGTTCCTATTGCCAGTGGAAAAGAAGCAATAGTGTCCTCTTCACCTCAATCGTGTATTGAAGGTCTCCTAAACAGTGAAATTTCACAGTCTTGTTTTCATTATTAGTATTATTATTAGTATTATTATATTATTAGTGCCTATTAGTGTTTATCGAAGCTACAGCATCCAAACGCACTGCTGGAGTGCATCTGTGACATTTGTGGGTCTCTGTGTTTATCCTAATGAGGGAAAACACTAGCTGCATGTATGAAATGAGTGATTTGTAGGGATCAAAGGAAAGTAAAGCACCGTCTGAGCCCCTCTGGAGCGGCCCCGTTAATTAAAGCTCCTCACGAGCCTTCTCATCCCTCACACTCGCAGCAGCCTCACGCTCCAGATGGTGCTCTGTTAAACCAGGCGGATCCGGGGCTTCTGATTGGACAACCGTTGCTGGAGAGACTGAGCAGTGGCCAATCGAATTGCTCAGTCTGAGCCGAGAGGACAGAAAGAGCTGCTCCTCAGAGAAATTCCCAAAGAGAGAAGAGAGGAAAGGCAGGGCCTGTGATATGGATGAGGTTTACAGTTCAGTATTATCTGCTCATATGGTTAAACACATGAGTTTTACATGCATATAGAGTGTGTTATATGCATAGTCAGTGAGGATATATATAACACATATTTCATATGTACAGTCAAAAAGGGTATATCATATATACACAGCCAATGGACATATATAACACTTATGCATATAGTTAATGAGTACATATTTTATATATATTATTTATATATATAGTCAATGAGTGGATATTATATATATCGTACTGTTCGGGTCCTTATTCATACAGTGAATCGTGCTTTTTTGTTACAGTGGAGGCTCTCGAGGGAAACTGGAGCTTCACTTTGCTGCTCTTTTGTTTGCTGCTGATTGTTTTATCCAAAATCTCCCACAAGCGCTGCCCAGCGGAACACCACCTAGATAAAATATGTTGGCTGGCTCAGTTTGCTAACACAGCATGTGAAATGAACACCAGCTTATCAAGTCTCACAAAGTCCTTTTAACATTACTTTAGTACCACCACCAATGCAAACTAGTTAACGTAGATGTATTAGTGTTTTCAGTGCACCATTAGTATTGTTGATCTAGGAGCCTACAGAACTACAGAGGAGATCTCATTTATACACTGATTTATGAAGACCATAGGTATCTGCAATTTGTTAATGAGCGTCTGGCTGGCTGTCCACACTGCTGTGTGTTTGCACTTTTGCAGTTTGTTCCAATAACATTTGTTTCTTAAACTAAATGGTTGCAGGGAAACAAAAACTGATCTACTTTTACATCCTCTATTTCCAGTGCAGACAGCCATGTAAAAAAGACACACATCTTTTGAATTTGTACTTATACATATAAACAAAAAGGTATGTATACATAAGCAAAAAAAACAAGGTTCCAAGGTCATGGGCGTCCCTCACTCTTCCCCTCTTTCTTGTCTGATGTCTTCCAATATTGGGATCAATGCTTCTGTCTCCATGGAATCCTCCTGCTAATACATTTCAGTCAGTTTTCCAAAACATCAGACTTGCGTTCCATAGCTACTGACTAACTGTCCTCACTATGTGAGTTGCAAATAGAAAAATTGTCCCAGATTTGTCTGCTTGGTTCTAAGATGAACTCTTCGTTATGTATAACACTGGTTTTGTTCATTCTCTTCATTCTTCATGCACTCAAGGGTCCTCTGTTTTTTCCTCTAACTTCAACTCTTCCTTCAGATCAGACTCTGAGCAGAGTGGGTGGTTCAGCCTGTCATCTGTACTGCAGTAAAACTTCTGGACTCTCAGTTGGGTTTTGATTCCCACTACACAACCAGAATGCAGACAGAGAGATAGTCTATGGGAGTGTGTGCCTTCATACAGACACAAGGTCTTTTCAAAATGACAATGACTTCATTCAGTGGATGAATTCTGGTTTCCACCGTTTGCCATCTAATTTCAGTTCGAACTGGCTGCTGTTGTTAGTTTGTATTCTGGAAGTTAGAGTCGTTGTTGTATGTCATTTGAAAACATGCAGCACGTTTGCCATAAGTATTTATTTTAATATGTTAAAATCATACAACTGACCCTTATATGGCTGGCTTACCAAGATGGACAGCACTTGTCAATAAGTTGCATGCTATCAATAAGTTACATGCTATCATCAAACTGAATGTTTTGATGCTCATTTTGATGCTAATTTTTAAGATGGCATTCAAATTTACAGCATTTGGGAGACACCTATATCCAGAGTGACTTACGATCTTTAGTTACAGGGACAGTCCACCTGGAGCAATTGAGGGTTAAGCGTCTTGCTCAAGGACACAATGGTAGAAAGTGGGCCGTTGACCCTATTACTTCATGGTCAGTGGGTTTACAGGCAAGTGTTTGATCCACTAGACTACTACCACCCAAACTTTGTTGAATGACTTGGTGTGAAACGTATTCTGACTCAGGACTGAAGACATGCCTTGGCTGATGTGAAATCTGGCTTTTAACATGCTGAATACATGCTGACACGAGTCTCGACAAGATTTGTTTGTATTGACTCCGGAATATATTTAAGACTTGCCAGTTTTGAATCAGAACTCAGTTTGGAACTTGCTTGTATTGATTCAACTCAACTTGGGACTCAGAACTTGTCTTGGGATTCACCTGTACTGACTCAGAACTTGACTTGGGATTGACCTGTACTGACTCAGAACTTGATTTGGGATTGACCTGTACTGACTCAGAACTGGACTTGGGATTCACCTGTACTGACTCAGAACTGGATTTGGGATTGACCTGTACTGACTCAGAACTTGACTTGGGATTGACCTGTACTGACTCAGAACTGGACTTGGGATTCACCTGTACTGACTCAGAACTTGACTTGGGATTGACCTGTACTGACTCAGAACTGGACTTGGGATTGACCTGTACTGACTCAGAACTTGACTTGGGATTCACCTGTACTGACTCAGAACTTGACTTGGGATTCACCTGTACTGACTCAGAACTGGACTTGGGATTCACCCGTACTGACTCAGAACTGGACTTGGGATTCACCCGTACTGACTCAGAACTGGACTTGGGAATTGGCTGTATTGACTCAGGACTCATTTGAGACCTGACTCCCATTACTCATTGACCTGTTCCTACCTCTGTATATACCTCTGCACGTGCTGTACCTTATATACTGAGATAATACGAGCAGTTAGTTCACTTGCTAAATTACAAGATCTCCTTTCTGTTCCCACCTCACTTGCAAGAAGTACAAAGTCCCACTCTACACCATTCGGGTTTCTCTCCAAACAGACCAAGATAACTGACTCAAATTAGTCTTGCTTACTCCAGAGAGACAAAGAAAGAGAATGAGAGAGACGCTCAGTTCTCCTGTGCAGTCCTGTATTCAGCTTATAGAATAGCTGCGGGAATAACAGCTCACACACATTCAGTGTTGAATCTGAGCTTTAGCAGCTCCCCTACTCCCAGCCATGACTCAAACATTACAGACACTACATCTACGACATCTAATAAGTGCTGAATAGCCTTGGCTCATTTGTCAAAAAGCCTTTGTGGGTGATCATATCCCAAAGAGTTACTCAGCAAGAACCCAAATTAGAGAGGCTGAATAAAAAATGACATACTGTTTTGCCGAAATAATGGTTCTAGCAGAAGGAACCTGTCTGTATGCTTGAACAAATCTGATAGAAAGTGCAGTGGCGAGCGCTGTTGCACTGGACTGGGTCCTGAGTTGAAAATCTGTATAAATGATTGGTTATTTCTAGGATTTTGCTCAGTCTAGTCAAATTTGTTTCCAAACCGTTTTAATATTTAATCAGTGAACTGGGCAATGATGCTGGAAACTTTTTATAAACCAAAGGCCACCAGCCATGACAATAAGGGCCCTGATTTATTTGGCAACCTGCTGCTGGTCTAAGATCATTCATGTTTTTTCAAGTGTTCCTTGGTAATGGAGCCATCTTTTTTTGCTATAGTTGTCCCATACGGTGATCACAGAAACAGCCAATACTGCGGCCTGCTTCTTATTTAGATTAGCATAGTATGTTGATTTTGTGTTCCAGGGTTTAAACAGGCTCCTCAAAATGAATCAGTCCTGAAAGGAGCAATGGTATGAACTGTGTGTTTAAATCACAGAGGCATCTGTGATTAAAATGGCGACCAGGTTCATCCAACAGCGCTGAGATTATTATTAATAAATATCTGTGCTTCTGGTATTAACCAAATTCTACAGTTGTATTGTTACAGTTGTATCACCCAGCTCCCTATTTTTTTTAATCTTTTTAAAGCAGAATTAAAGCAGCAGGGAACATTAGGATAGTCATGTAAATATTTCATACTTTTCGCTCTACTTGTCCGATCATATAATTTGATGGAAAACCTCCAGCAAGCCTATGCTGTATGTTTTGGGCTCGTCTGCAGTTTTGGTCAATGGTTTTCTATAGTATTGTCCAAAGCAATAGATACAGAATTTGAGGTCAGTGCCTACATGTCAGTTCTGAGGATGTTTCCAATGGTTCAATTCTATAGATGTTAAGATCTATAGAAATCATTGTTCTTGAATTCTTTTACATTGGAAATGGCTATATCCACCTAAAGCAGGGTAGATAACAGATCGTATGCTTGATCTCATGCTAGAAAAGAAACTATAACCTTCTTTAGAGTGTCCTGAGCCTGGACCCTGATTTCACTTCCATCAGCATCTGCCATTATTTCCAGCCTACCCTCTCCCACTAATTACCCATCATCCTTCAGCTGCAGCTGCAAGGCTCTTAAAATGATTTGTTTGGCAAAATATCAAATTTACATTTTCCTTAGTCATAGAGTTCGAGTTTGGTGCCTGAAATTTGCTTCTTTAGTTTGGGCACTCAAGCTAGATTGTATTTGTGGTGCATAGCTAAAGGTAAAGGGTGGCATTGAGGTGGGGGGTGGCACTGAGGTGGGGGGCACAAGTTTTTGATTTTGAAATTGTGTAATTGCTACATACAACATGTTCATCTTTATAACCCAGATGTGTGAGATCTTGCACTCTATGCTTTATCTATCATTACTGATTAGCCACTAGTTGCTACGTGCAACATGCCTGAAAACTGAACTGGATCCTTATGGTTGCTGATGCGGGGGGTGTGGGCAGTTGATATTAACCAGGTGCTACATACAGTGTTGATATTGTGGTGGTCCATGCTTCCCAGTCTCTGGGAAAAACTGGAACAAGTAATGGAAGTAATGAACACAGATTAGCATTGTGCCTAAATCATAATACACCTCAAACCATGAGGAGATGCTTTTTAACCTCTAATGGACCTGTTGATGTGGTTTCTGACTCTGTATAACATCTGTATACTCAACAGGGCGGCCCGGCACAGACGAACCCCTCTCCCCGGTCCCAGTCCAGCCCTGATACTCAGCATACAGTATAGCTCCTTTGCTAATTGTTGGGATATGGACTTTCATTACTCTTTTGCAACATTAGCCAGTGCTAGCCAGTACTCTGTGGTCTCAGTTCTCTCTCTCTCTCTCTCTCTCTCTCTCTCTCTCTCTCACTGAAAGGTCAGCTTGCTCGCCCAGTCATGCGTCACAGGAGGCTGTGCATCAAACACTCTGCTGCAGATGTGCCCCACTGTAACGAGCAGCTCAAGAGTCCAGGGCTTCAGTGGAGAGCTGGGCATCAAAGAACCCCAGTCCATGGGGGACGACCTGGGAACCACCAATTAGCAGCAAGGGAGAGGTCATCTAGAAGGAAATGAGGCAGTTTGGGGTGTGCAGTGTTCTTCATTAGGGAGCTAGTTTGCATTTATGTTAAAAAATGTGAAGTGTGATTACGTAATCGCTATAAAACCAGAGTTCGGAGACATCCAATCACCCCAGGACTGACACTGGCACCACTGAGGTTCCCTTGAGCAGGGTACCATCCCCATACACTGCTCCCCAGGCACTGTGTTCCTGGCTGCCCGCTGCTTCATTTGGTGAATGGATTAAATGTAGAGAACAATTTTGTGCTGTGGTGTGTTCACGTATGACGAAATGGTCTCTTTACACGTTTTTGGCCAAAAAAGGTTTGTGTGAAAAAACGAATTCTACTAACAACATAATTAGGAGCCAGCACCTCGTCTAATTCTCTTCAGTCTGTGCACTGTGCACCACTGTCTCTTGCCAAGAAATGTATGGCTAAAGACGTCTGAAAGTGCACATAGTCACATTCACAGGCTGATGATAACACATGGCTTTTTTTATAAATTAACCTCAGTGTCTTGAAGTCTGTTCGGGTCTGCTGAGTCTTAGGCTCTAGAACTCTGAATTGTTCCTCCATGTTTTGTCACTTTGCAGCCACCATAGCCGTCATGTCACAGACTCTCTCTCCAACAAACATTTTTATGACGCATCAACCCTCTGCTCTCTCAATGTATATGACAGATGCAACATGACCAGAAAAATCTTTTTGTTAAACAATCAATACTCAGCCCCTGATCAACTGATCAAAAAGATGGTGGAACTAGGACCATATTTAAACAAGTGTAGGAGGAGAAGAGGCACCAAATTCCAGTGACGAAAGGAATAATAATAACGAGACTGCATTTCCACAAGAAGGTGCAAAGTTTGGAGACACACAAACATAATCTTTATGGAAAATAAAATAAACTCAGTCAGCGCAATGTGTCGTACCACTGCATCACATGGGCAAGAAGAGGGGCCAGATTCCAGCTAATAAAATAATAATAATAGTAATAATAATAATAATAATAATAATAATAATAATAATAATAATAATAATAATAATAATGATAATGTGAACCCATGGTGGTGCAGTGAGTAGTGGTGTTGCCTCACAGCTCCAGGGTTGGGGGTTTGAATCCGGCTCCTCGTGTGTGTGTGTGTGTGTGTGTGTGTGTGTGTGTGTGTGTGTGTGTGTGTGTGTGTGTGTGTGTGTGTGTG
>JBBJLR010065299.1:0-27835 GCA_037577145.1 Brachypetersius gabonensis
TGTGTGTGTGTGTGTGTGTGTGTGTGTGTGTGTGTGTGTGTGTGTGTGTGTGTGTGTGTGTGTGTGTGTGTTACTGTATCATTGGAAATGGTTTTTACTTTCTGCACCTAAACCACCCTCCTCTGCTCTTCAGTTTTTAATGCAAAGGCTTGAAAGTACCATTAAAATGTAATAACTGCTAATGATCCTCCAATATTTTATGTTAACTTGCAACCGGTGTCAATACTTTGATGGCTGGATTCCTGTCCTATGTGTATCAATTAATGTATTCCTTTAAAGTGCATAAAAGAATAAAAAAACATTCAGAATACATCCACACACAAGGCATATGGAAAAAAACCTGGCTCTGAAATATTTACATAATATTGAAATGATATAAATAATTTGAAATAATTCACACTGCTCCTAACCCTAACCTGTCTTTGTGTAAATCTTCTGTTATTGTGTTTCATGAAAAATTGACTTATCATTTGAATAATTCTTGTACATTTTCTCCTTAACTCTTTGCTCTCATAGGCTGCTTCAGTCCCCTACTGCTCCCATAACTCATCTGGCACCTGTCTTATGATCTCAGCAAAAAGCGGGACACCTTTTGCTAAATGCATTGAGATGCCACTGAAATCCGCCATAACGCTAAAACCACCTGCCTCATATTGTTTATCTCCCCCTCGTAACACCTGTCTGGGCTTTGACTTGAGGTGGCACTCCATAGACTAGTTTGTCCAGCTCATCCCACAGATGCTTTTATTGAGATCTGGAGAATCAACACCTTCATCCTGTTCTTCAGACTGTTCCTGACCAATGTTTGCAGTGTGACGGGACGCATTATCCTGCTGGAATATGCCACTGTCATTAGGGAAGAGCATCACACTGCTTCCAATGACCTTTTTGCCTTTCTGGTGCTTTCTCTTCTACAGGTATGCAACGCACACACATACACACATTCACACACACCCAGCCATCCACACGTTAAAAAAAAGAAAACATGCTTCTTCAGACATAGCCACCTTCTTCCATTTATCTATGATTAAGTTATCTCATGTGTCCACTGTAGGTATTTTCAGCTGTATATAGAGGTAAGCATCAGTGTTCTGACAGGTCTGTGGCTACACTGCCCTTGGAAGACAAGCTGTGATGTCGGGTGCTCTAACACCTTTCTATCAAAGGCAGCCTTATTTTGCACTACAGTAGCTGTTCTGTGGTGTCAGACTGGACAGGCTAGCATTCATTCACCATGTGCATTAATCAGTCTTGGACACCCATGACCCTGTCACCAGGCCACCCACCCTTTTGGTAGGAACTAATTACTGCACAAAGGGAACACCCCACAAGACCTGCCATTTTAGAGATACTCTGACCCAGTCATCCACCATCACACTTTGGCCCTTGTCAAAGTTGCTCAGATCCTTAGGCTTGCCCAATTTTTCCTGCTTCCAAGACATTCTAGACTTCTAGAATGGCCTGTTCTCTTGCTGCCTAATTATCTCACACCTTGACAGGTGCCACTGACATGAGACAACATTAAACACTTAATCTCAGTGGTTTTATTGGTGTGGCTGAGCAGTGCATGTAGTCTTTTGTGTTGTCAACTTTTATCTGGTCAACTCCTCCTTTCTACCAGTGGCCGCCTACTGTTGGTACCTTTGGACATAAATGAAAGAGTCTTTTAATAAACAAACATGTTTAAATACATGTATTAGTGTCATGCTGGTCATGGCATGTTGGCGCTCAAAAGTGACACTAAATAATCATAATAAATCACCCTTTATAAATTAAACAAGCAACAGTCTTCCATCATGCAAATGGAAAGAAACACGCCTGACAATGGCCAATAGGTACAAAATACACAAGGAACAGGTGTAAATGGCCAGGGTGTTAACTGAAATTTGAATTCCACATACTCATTTTCAGTTATATCCCATCAGAGAAAAACATCTGTGGAAATTTTATTCAAAAATCATCCTTTGTCAAACGTATTATCATAGATATTCAACAAAAGCTCAGTTGAACTTGAACTTCAGAGTTATGCCTCAATGACTACTGTACCATTGCATGCACACCATCATCATGAAGTGTTTCGCGAGACTTGTCATGGAGCACATACAATCTCAGTGCCCCCCCACACTGGACTGCCTACAATTTGCATATCTTCCCAAACATTGAGGGGAAAATGCCTGGAGAAAAATGACACTTTCTGTCACAACGCTATGCATAGACTTCAGTTCAGCATTCAACAAAATCAGTCCTGAGCACATGACAGGAAAGCTGAGGCTGCTGGGCCTGAACTGCTCCCTTTGCAACTGGATCTGAGCCAGTCACGATTGGAAGCAACATGTCCAGTTCCACCACACTGAGCACAGGGGCACCTGCTTAGCCCTCTCCTTTAACATTTATGACTCATGATTGTGCATATCATTAAGTTTGTTGATGAAACATCCATGGCGGGTTTAACCAGTGGAAATGATGAGTTGGCATACAAAGAGGAAGTGCAACAGCTAATGGAGAGCCAACAACCTGTCACTGAATGTGAACAACTCAAAAGAGATCACTCTCCACTAAAAAATCAATGGCTTCTCAGTAGAGATCGTCCACAGAACCAAGTTCTTTGGTGTCCACATCATGGACCCTCAACACCAGCTCCACTGCCAAGAAGGCCAAGCAGCATCTTTAATTTCTGTGTAGACTGTGGAACCAGAATATTTTTATTTTTTTTTTACAATAAATTGCTGTCAGTGGAAAGATGGCATACATTTGATCATATGATGATCATATCCCTCAATTCCTCAACCTGAAACTGGATACATGAAACTGCTGGAAGACACCCAGCAGCACCTTCAGTGACCAGTTAGGTAAGAAGAATTTGCCAGTTCAATTAAAAAAGTTCTCCCATTAACATAATCTACTGCAAGCAGATTTATTTTAACACAAACGTTTGTGTGTCTCCAACCACTGGCTTGATATCAATCATGCATAATTTCTCACAGAAATGCAATTTCAACCACAAAGCGAGGTCACACATCTGTTACATCTGTTCCATGCAAGACTGTCCCAGTCTGTGAATTTGAGCAGTCTTTAGAACCTGCAACTTAGCAAAGAGACAAGAGATAGCGGTTCTTGAATCCTATTCCTTTTGCAAAGTCCATGTCTGTTGTAAGTAGATGGGTGGCATTTCAGTCACATTAAATCTGAACACTTGAGCCGACTTGATTCAACAGGCATATTTTTTAATAGATTTTTTGAGGCCGACTTCCAGTATGGGCATAGTCCATAAATCTCTTGTGTTGTCCTTGGTCAGAGCTGAAGCTGAAGTGGGTTTAAAGAGACACAATCGGATCTCGCTGAGCATGTGAGATAACGCAGTGATCACTGTCTCTTTGATCTGGATCATACTTTCAGCGGGAGTACACCATAGATGCAGAAGACCTAGTAAGTACAACTGAGTGGTTAGTGTTACCACTAGGATTAGAAATTCATGAGATGAAGCTACTGTGAAACTGATTGTAGTGGTCAGTCAGGTCATATCTGACCCAGAATAGTGTTAGTCCTCTGACCTCAAACCAGATTTCTGTCGATTTTCCACCTATCTAGTGGAATAGTGTTGTCAAAGGCTGCACTGTGATTCAATAGCACAACCACAGAGACCTAAGCCTGGCCAGAGGCCAGTTATAGATCATTCACTACCTTAACTACATTAACCTTCTTTGTACTGCGATAAGGCCAAAACCCTGACTGGAATGCATGAATATGGTTCTCATGCAGGAATGAGCTACGAAGCTGCAGCTGTCTTAAGACATTAAAAATAAATGGAAATGTAGACTTTTTGTACAGTTATAGAGCATGTAGATATGTTGGATGTTGGATATGTTTAGGGCTTGGATTCTAAACCAAAGATCGTAAAAAATCCAAAGGCTTAATACCAGGAATTTAATCATGACAAAGCTGTAGATTTCCTTCTTTTTCCTTTTTTTAAGGTTTATTGGTCTCACTTATATAAGTATATTGAGGAGCATGGGTGCTCGGGCTCTAATTTTGGTGCTCGTACCTTGGGTTTGCTAATTTTGATACACATACTGTGGAAAAAAGAAATGTGGAAATTTCACAGTTAAAATGTAATGTTATTTTTAAGGATGCCTTTATTAATGTGCAGTCTCTCAATTTTGCTGAACTACATATGAAAGTGAACACCAGATGTTCTGATGTTAACTCTGGACAATTCTAAAGCTGCTAGGTGGAAATCTTACACTTATTCTTTCTTCTACAGTATAGAACCATACAGCACTGGTGAGTTGCTTGAAATGTGAATTAATTACTGTGTGTCGTCCTTCTTAGAAGAAATTCCCACTTTATGGTTTTAACATTGGTCACAATGCAGTGCATGCAAAACATCTTGACATTCAGTATAATCTTCTGAAACTGTGCACACTATTAAATAGAAGTAAAATAGAATGATGCAGCCCTGACTGACCTGAGGACACCCAGCCTAATTTATGAGCCTTTGCATGATTGTTTTAATTCCTTCACTGAATCTGTCTAGAACTTACCGTCACTGTTTGTCCCTTCTGAACACACTTTACTCAGTTGTGAATATTGTCTGGACTCATTTTCATACTTTATTATACTGTGCTCTAATGTGCATGTAAATATAGTTCTTTGCTGATGCAAATTCGTTTCGTTATTTACAATTCATTGTTTGACCGAACCAATTTGCATTCACTCAATTTGTATTCATTTTTATATTCCGCCTAACAAGAATTGAACCTGAATGTGAAATTTTCTTATGATTGTCACTAGACATCTGGCCCTATGAGACTAAGGCCACATTCTGGGCATATTCATTTCAGTCTTGAGTACCACAATAAGACAGTTTAGCGTGCTCTGAAGAGTTATAATACACACTGTAAATTATTATAGATGATAAAACACTACTGATTAGTCATGGATTTATTTTAATTAGGAGCATCTCACTCAAACAGTAAAAATATTTTTTTGTGAATAAGCTCTGTGGTTCAATTTATTAATTTCAAGCCTCCTGGAGGAGCGAACAAAATGGATGCTGTGCAAGCTTCATTGCTCAGAACGACGATCAGTTGAAACCAATAATAAGCAATAGTGATAAAAAGGCTGACGCAGAATGCACTGGTGAAAAGCTTTGGTTTGATCTTGATGACTTAAGCTTTAATGGGTCCCTCGAATGGCTGGTCAGTACATAGACCTCAATTAGTACCTAAGCAATATGACATATCATGTTGCTTAGGAAAAAAAAAGAGAGAATGATCATTTGTGGCCCATGTGGCTATTTATTCATGTGCTCTTCCCCAAAGGAACCATGTGCTATCCAATCAATGGAAAAGGGCTGCTGGGTTAACATTCAGATATGTTAGCGGGGCAATATAGTATGAATTAATGGTTTCAAAATGGCTCCTGGTTTACAAATAAGGTCTTAGAAAAATACAATGCTTAAAGAAATGAAAGGTCCCCCCTTTTAGCTGCTTTTGCTGTGTTTGGCAAAATTTAATTTAAGGCCATGTGTCACGGGTGGGCAGAAATGACCGACTGGACAACCAAAACACAACCTTGTTGCGTGGCGGAAGAGCCCAAGCGTGACTGGCACGAGAGAATGCTCCTTTATGGAGTTGAGGCTCGCACCAAACGAGCCCGTGTTCTCACTCGCACACACAGGGAAAAATAGGGGGTTGCTCCAAAGAGCCAGAGTACTCACAGTAAAACTAGATAGGGTTTCGGATCACGTAGGACTGAAGCATGCACCTTCATGCAATGTCTGTGCGAGTTACTAACACCTGCTTCCACTTTTTATACCTGACGTGCAGTCATTTCCGGTGCCCTTTGACTGCACGTGACCTGGTGTGTGTGAGTAAAAATACAGGAACATTTTGAATAGAAGTATGAGCCCATCCCTCCTCCAACATTCAGAAATGTAAGGGGGGCAATATAGTTTAAATTAAACGTTTCAAAATGGTTCTTGGTTATATATAGGGTCCTAGAAAAGGACAAAACTTTGTCAAACTTTCTTTTGAGGCCACCGGAGTAAAAAGTACAGAAACATTTTGAATATTTCTGTACAAGAAAAGTGTTCAGGAGACCATTTTTACTTTAATCAAACAAAATAAATTATTCAGCACTTAAACTTAAGTAAGCGACTATAAACTGGTAAAATGTCAAGACTAACGGAAACTAAGCCAAAACAGCTTATTTTTTAATTCAGCCACATACATACATCCACCTATTCAGTCTACAGCAGTTTAGCACAACCCATTCACGCTGGAGTCATAAGGGTTAATTCAGTCGGGACGGTTTTTTTTCAGAGGCACAATTCAGGGCAGCCAATCAGAGCAGACAGTGTTAACATATATCAGACTTAAAGACACTTAAAAATAAGTTGGCCCCTTATAATCATGCGTGAACACACCACACCACATAGTGTGAAATTATTTTTCTGTATTTTACCCATTTACCAAGCGAAGCAGTGCCAGCCACCAATGAGGGATGCCCGGAGAGCTGTGTGTGGGGAGGCTATCTTGCTCAAGGGCACCTCAGTGATGACACTAGCAGTGCTGGGATTCAAACCCACAACCTTCTGATCTCAGGGTGAGCGTCTTTACCACTAGGCCACCAGCTGCCAATCAGCATGTTTCTAAATGTTAGCTTAATGTGAAGTAGCACTTAGAGTTGGCTATTGGTCACAATTATGGGCAGAAAATCAAAGCAGAGATGGTTAACTTATATCGCACTGAAAGACACAGTGACAAAACCAGCCTGTTTCTAAGGGATAAAGAGAGGGATAATCTTGATTTAATATGACATCTGTGGTACATCAAACAAAAAAAAGATCTAATGAAAAAATAAAATACATGAAAAAGGCAGGATACCCTTTAATCATTTTATCATTGAACAGTGAGTGTGATCTTCCACCTCATTTAATCCAAAGCGTTTTCAGCTTCAAGAATGAAATCAAAACTCAAAAACAACACTATGCAGAATGATTAGCATATAGCAGCACCATTTCACCTGATTTATTTACTGCCAGTGGCATTATCACTGCAGGGGTTTTTTTGGCTCAGCGTTAGAATAGAAGCAGTACTCTGTGACAAGCAAAGGTGTCTTTATTTTGGAAAATAATGAATTGGCACAGAACCTTTACATTCCGTGACCATCACATTTCTTTTTTTTTGTAAATCCCTCTTTAATTTGATTGTTTTTAAGAGAGTAGGATATTTAAAGAAATCAAAGCAGAGCTTTCATGTAAATGAAGGCATGAAACATAGCTTTTATTAAAGCTTAGAGTGGGAACACTTGAAACATATGCTTGAGGCACTGGCCAATGTCTTTAGCAGAGAAAGACCAAAAAGAGAATTCCTTAGAGATAGACTATGTGGTAGTGCATGTCTGCGTCTGCATTTACACTTGAGTAAGTCAGGTCAGCCCTTTTGAGTTTTTTTTTCTTCCGTCCCCTGGATAGTTCATTATGCTGAGGCCTCCTTAGCCTGCAAGAATTCTCTGTCAGTGCACCGAGGCAGTCCTGGCCCTGCCTGGTTTTTCCTAGCTTGGTTTTTCTCAGCAGGCAAACACATCTACATTCCCCTGCCTTCAAGAGTCAGCGTATATAAATGTTGAATTATTAATCAGGACAGTTTGGGAAACCATTAATTTTTTACTGTATGGGAGGCCCATATTTTGCTTTTTCATATGGAAACAGAATCTACATTTCATGCAGAATGGAAGAAAACAGTAGGAGGGCAAGATGGCGAAAAGGAATAGCAGCGTTTGAGTGATCTTGATGGAGCATGAGAGCCCTTTTTAGATTCATCTCCTGATGTCACGGCTGAAGAGAGAAATTCAGAAAGTGTGTTGCAACACAATTAAACCAAACTGACTAAGCAAGCTGTCCATCAAAACAAAAAAGCAAACAAAAACAGTCATGAATGAATATTTCATCTTTTAAACAGGTCAAGCTACAAGACTAGGTACCAAAACAACTTCAGATTTCAGCAAAACATCAATTGTCTGCAAAGTGATCTCAGGAGAATGGATCGCATGAGAACTGGGTCAAATTTCCATCTTTTTGCATGCTGCTATCACTATTCAACTGTCACAAAACCAGGCAGATCTTTTTTTATCTCAACTTAATATGCGCACTTTAACTGTGATAGGAGTAAGTGAGGGAGGGATTAACTTTGCCTGAACCCTGCTTTTGCTCTTATGCCAAATTACCCAAAATATATGGATACGCAGTATGTCCAAAAGATTCAAGCAACTGCTTCTAATAAGAGAATTCAGTGGGTTAAAGATCCACCCATTGCTGAGATAGAGGTTCAGTCGCACACAAACAGCTTGTACATTTATTCTTCAGTCCTGGGACTGCTGGTGGCCTAGTTGTTAGGGAGTTACCTCTGTGATCAGAAGTTTGTGGGTTCAAATCCTAGAACTTTGGCTTTTGTAGTCACTGAGGTATCCTTGAGCAAGGTACCGTCACCATACCCCAGGCGCCCTTAAAAGGTGGCAGCCCATTGCTTCACTTGGTGAGGGAGTTAAATGCAGAGAAATAACTTTTTTCGCACTATCTGCTATGGTGTGTTATCGTGATACTATAAGGGACCACTTTACTTTGATCACAGGTCCCTGGGGCCTATCCCAGGACCTATGGGCGCGAGGCCAGGACTCACCCTGAGTGGGGCACTAGCCCGCTGCAAGGCGCACATACACCATGGATTAAAGTTCTTCGTCGCTACGACGGATTTCCGTTAGTGGAGGGCACTAATGCTCAATTTTGAGATTGATGCAGATCCGAAGAAAAAACTGTTTTTTGGGGGGAAGGGGGTGGTGTGGGGGTAAACAAGCTTCGCCATCCGAAGTTTTGGTAAGGCTGTCTTTTTCCTTGGTTTAATTATGATTTTAATTCTTCTTCCTGAAAATAAAGATAAACATTATGGATTTGGCAGTCAGTATCAGAAAAATAATTCCCTTGCATTTAGTGCCATATCAGTCTCTAAGGCTTTTAATTTCCCAAAACAAAGACGCGCTTCTGTTAAAGGAAGGTACAGATCAGAAAAATGTATTGATCCTGGAGGAAATTGCTTTATAAAGGCAGACTTGCACTCAATCCAACCCAGCGCTGAACTGGACATACCCGGCCGATGGTAATTTTTCCGCCAGCGCGGAAACCCATTCGCAACCTTCCATAGTAGAGACTGTTACAGCAAAGACGGAATGACTTCCTATTAACTCCCTTGATTTCAGAGGAAATGTTGGATGAGCAGGTGTCAGAATTTTGCATCACATGTAAATAGACATATACATGAAAAGACCTCGATGATGATAGCTGTAAACACAGCACTGCATGTTTCTACATTGATAACAGACAACTGTGCATGTCAAAAAGGTCCACCGACTCAGTTCTAACAAAACAGAAGTTAACCTCCAGGAAACTCCAGGAAATGGGCTAATCAGTCCACATGGAGATTCTTAGTTACATGTATTTGAAGTCAGTTTCAGAATTCTCATTTGATGCACCCTGCTAAAATATTTATTCAACCTTAATATCAATCCTAATTTGAAAACTAATCTGTGGGGATGAGAGTTTCCCTGTGTTCCTTCTCTACAGTTATTAATGAGGATGATCCTTCCCTTGTTGCTTATTAGCACCAATACCAGTATGATATTAATAATTGACTTGCAGGAAAGTTAAAACAGCTCTGCTATAAATTTAACATGCCTGTGCCATGAACATACTCGTTTCAGAGTCAGTATGGAATAACATTTATTAATAATGTTCTTTTATTGTATCATAAGTCCTAATTCACTTACCAGACCCTTGTTCTTTGTAACTGTACACAAATATATGTATGTACAGGTGTTTGCAAATGACATTATTGTTGACTGTGAGTGACAAATATTTGCAGGAAACAAACTTTTGATAAACATTCTACAGTTTTGTCCATTGCTATCATTTGCTGAATTGTGTTTTATGGTCAAGTGTTTTATGGCCGATGATCTTTTCTGCTGCCCGTACAGTTTGCTTCAGTCTGTTCCTGTCCTGTGTAGTGGCTGCTCCATACTAGACACAGGACACAGGACAGACTCAAAGACTGCAGTAATATATTGGAAAAGACATAAAACATTTTGGGCACACTTTTAGTTGGTCAGCTAGTGTTATTTTGGTAAGATTTTAGAGCTTATGCAACTTAGTAGGCCTTAAAAGTCAAGTGTAGACAGTTCCAGAGTGCAATAAATTACAGGACCATTCAAATGTCTCACAGTGTTGTGCTTACACTCAGGTCATGGCTACAAGAAACATTTGAATTTCATCCAAGGAGAGTATTCTGTACTGACTGAAAGGGTGAAATTCAGCAAATAAATATTTGGGCATCCAAATAAGTCATTTTCTTTGAAGGCTACCTGCATTCTCAAAATGTACAGATGCTCATCTTTTATTAGTCCAGAAGGACTTTTAGTTCATTACAGCCCATAAAAGTGTCGAGTACTGTTTTGCATTTATCAAACCAATAATTATTTGCCTCCTTAAATTTCACTCTAGATTAAAAATGCAAGAGGCATATTTCTCTAAAGGAAAAAAAAATACATATTTCATGTCTGCCTCTTCTAATTTATAACTGAAGGCACTACAGCAGTCAAGCTTATGGGGCATAGCTCAATTATACCATGGCAAAGTTATTTTATCATTTAAAAAACAATGATCAATCCTCTGTGTTTTCTGACCGGCTTCTTTTTACTGGTCTTGGTTGTAGCAACAAAATTTGTGATTGCTGATTTCTCTTGTCTCTTCTCTGTTTTAACACATATTTGTTTTACTCTTTAGCACAGAAACACTTTGAAGCGGCTAAAGTTAAACAAAGTTCTTGATTATGAATAATTGAGCGTTTAAATGTGCTTGATGTGTATTAAATGCACGTATCATTTCTTAAGTTTATAATAATAGCTTTCTCAGCTCACTACGTTCCTGACTAGAGTATAAGAATTTTTTGAATTTATTTGATCTCTTTGGGGGAAAAAACAGAGCAGAAAGACGCTGCTGATCAGTGTCAAAGCTGACAACAGAAGATCCCCCAGTAACTAATTGCTATTCTGTGGTCCATATTTCTGACATTTTCCATGACCTTCACCTTGCCACAGCTGAAATATTTGTGGCTAATCAGACCAGTCAACAGACCTCCAGAGAGTCTTGGTGACTGGCTGTCAAGAAGACACTCCAGTCAAGAAGATCACTGAAACCACACTGTCATTGACAAATTCTGCCACAGCACACTGTGTTCATGGATTCAGCCACAGTGAACAAACTGCCACACGAAGCAACATGACCCCAACAAAGACTCCTCCCCCCTGTTCATCAAGCTATTTAGACTCATGTAATGACTCAGTACTTATTGTATTGCTTTTTAGTGTGCAAGTAGGAGCCTGCAGCAGCATGATTGTGACTACTCTGTGCACTCTTTGTATTTTAGCGCATTCTCTTTTTATTTCCAATGTTGATTTAGTACATTCAGTATTCATAAGCAGTGCCTACTATAATCATGAGGTTTGAGACAGTTATTACTTCATTTGTATTATTTACAGCTCTTTGTTTGGGCTGCCTGCACACAGGTAAGGCTAACACAGCTAGTGGTGGTGGCCTAGTGGTAGGATACTTGCCTCCGGATCAAAAGGTCACAGGTTCGAATCCTACCTCCAGCACCACCACTGGGTCCCTGAGCAAGACCCTTAACCCCAAGTTGCTCCAGGGAGACTGTCCCCTGTAGTTAGAGATTGGAAGTCGCTTTGGATAAAAAAGCGTCTGATAAATGTAAATGTAGTAGCAGCAACTGGCTCTTTGTTTACACTTGCTACCAGCTGATCGTGCTGAGCCAAGATGAGCAAAAGGTTGAGGAATAAGAGTAGTGTGGAATGGGCAATAGTCTGGTGAGCAGTGGAGGAGGTGATACACACTGTATGCTCCCTCCATTCTCATGGGCAGTGTGAGGTCACTGGACAATAAGATGGATGAGCTTAAAACACTACAGACACAACAGAGAATGTCAGTTTGATGTGCTTTTTTTTAACTTGGCTGGATACTGATGCCACCCTGGTCATATTGTGCTTAAGGAACGCATATGCAGTCTGGACATTGAGGGGTTAGCAGTGGAACTATGTCCTTATTATCTGCTCAGACAGTTCTCACACATGATCACCACTGTCGTTTACATTCTTTAATTGAACAATGTGATGACAGTGTATGACATCATCCACTCTGTGACCATGAGACTCCAGAGGAGACACCTGGATGCTTTCATCCTCATCTCTGGAGACTTCAGTCATCTCTCTGAACAGTACACTTTGCACCTTTGCGTAGTGTGAGGGCTGTCCAAACAGAGGAAACAAGCCACTGGACCTGCTATACAGTTCTGGAAAAAAAAAATGAGACCACTGCAAAAATGTTCAGTTTCTCTGGTTTTATCTTTTAAAGATGCAAGTATTGAACTGAAGCTTTGCCTCAGTTTTTAAGAACTGCTAACAATATTTCCACATTTCCAAATAAAAATATTGTTCTTTAAAGTATCTTTTTCAAGAAATGGCAAAACATCAAAATAAGAGAAATGATAGTGTCTACAGAACTTGAATAATACAAAGAAAACAAAACTCTTGGGCAATAAAAAATGGCAATAATTACCTTTACATACTTCTAGTAATTGTTTGCCATCCAGTTGGTCACATTGCAAGAGGAGAGTGTTGTTTACAGCAGTGTTTTATACTTTTTCTCATTAAATATGATTAGTTTCAGGTGATCCTTATCAGTACCTCATGAAGCAGAATGAGGTGCTTGTGTAGGAATTTAACAGACACTGGCATGGAATAGTTGTCACACTCAGAGATGCTGATTTTAAAATAAACTGCAATGATCTTTTATTTTTTTTCCAAAGCTGTATGTCAAAGAGGCATACAGCTGTACAGCCATCCCACCTCTGGGCAGACCTGACCACAGTATCTCCTACCCACGTATTTACCATTGCTGAAGAGGTAGCCCTGCAAGACTTTCTGAAGATTACAGACTGAGCTGCATAGTGAGGAGTGTTTACTAGGTTCAACAATAGTAGTGTGATGGGGAGCACCCAAGATCCCCTTCCGACTACAGTCCATTTGCACTCACCTCCAACAGAATGAAGATCTTTGATAGACTGCTCTATAATGCCTTCCTCTGTCAGACACACATCCATCAGACTCTACAAATCCTTCCTCTGTCACACACCCACACAAGAATCTGTGCAGTAACATGCTTCTTTCCGGATGTGCAAGTTCTTATCAGATTTAAATCAGTATCATTATGTACAATATCTTATTTTGTGCAGCGGTCTTACTATGCACAAAATTATTGCTTATGTCAATATTATCTACTTACTTATCTATTATGTGCAATAATGAACTCGGTATAAAGAACAACTCAATGTCTTGTGTCATAAATAAATTACTTAGATATTTATCTAGAATACTTGGAGGGCAGCTGGTCATGTGTTCGAATCCCAACTCTGCTACTGTCCCCACACTCTGCTCCCTGAGCGCCCCTCATTGGTGGCAGCCCTCTGCTTCGCTTCGTGAATGGGTTAAATGCAGAGAAAAAGTTTCACACTATTCACACGGTGTGCTGTTCTGTGGTGTGTTCATGTGTGACTATAAGTGGCCACTTTACTTTAGTATTGTGTGTATACAGCATAGTGTATTTTGATTTGTCTTTTATTTCAGAAGTTATATATTATATTGTTCTTGCCTCTGTAACATGTGCAGTAGCAGTTTCCTCTGGGACCAATAAAATTTTGAGATTCTGAATATTTAGTTTGCCACTTTGAACCTTCATGGAAGAAACTCCACTATATATTTCATTCTCTTTTTTTCTGATCACTGGTACTGTCCTGCAAGCTACTTGCTTTCCAGCACAACTAGAAAGCTTCATGTGGCCAAAAAAAGCCAGCTCCTGCTGAGAGCTTAAGCTTCACCCCAGGGAGGAGAACCTACCTATTAAGGTTTGCTGCCTTCCAATATATTTTCTGTTCCCCAGCTGACAAGCATGTGTTGCCCTGGGCGAGCTTAAGGTGAGGCTTTTTGAGGTCCAGCATGCCTGACTTCATGAACACGATTCATACTTTTTGTGGGTTGCTGCACCCTCATGGTATGTGTCAGACTTGACATCTTACTTGTGCAGCACACTTTGTTCTAAGTTTTATGTCACACTGTGAGGAGTTTGAGGATTTAAAAAAATCCCTAAATTATGAACAGCATGAATCAGTCTTGCATTTCTGATATTTTTGCCATTAGAAAGGGTTTCAATCTCCCTTGGTATTGGGCTTGACCCTCTTAGGGAGCCATTATTTGTATTTTTGGAGGCGAGTATGACCAGCTCAGCTGGAGCCCTGAAAGCACTTTCATGAACATCAGCCTCTTCTGCCACTTGCATTATTTATAACACTGACCTTTGGAAGAAGTAGGTTTGAGACGTTGATCCGTCTCCATATTGAAAGTCAAATCTTGCAAGCAGTTCAATAAAAAAATAAAAACCCAAACAGCACAAAACTTTTGATGAAAACTTTTTTGTTCATTCGTTTATGTTAAAAATGGAAAGCTAAAGCCATTGTGACCATATGCTGCTGTCAGTGTTTGCAGATTCTTACATGGTGATAATGAGCTTTGCAATTTTAGCCTGCTGTATATAAAATTGATGACACCATTTTAGATAGGAGTGAATGCTGACTTCAAGGCAAACAACAAATATAAATGAAGAAAAAGGAACACATAAGAAACACGTTTGTAATGTTTAAAACCATTGTTAGGGGTCTTGCAATATTAAAAAATTCAAAGGAAGAAACACCAATAAAAAACAGTACATTATACAGTATTTACTTTTATTCGTGAATGTGTTTTCTAGCATTTTTTAAGGTAAACATTGTGATGAGATAAATCAAAAGCAACACAAATCCATCCCTAAAAAGGGGTCCTTGTGTGTGTGACTCTCGGTCTATTTTAAGGCCCTTCCTCTTTCTGTCTTGTAGAGGCTTATAAAACTTATTATTCACATTAATCGTGAAAAGGGTACCGTGGGATGGCATGCAGTATTATATACCTCATGATGATGGAAAAATGGCAGGAGATCTGAACATGTTGTATAACATTTATTTGCCGATATGAGGATACATCCTCAAATATAAAAGGAGTCAGAATGTAGTTGGAGCCAGTTGTTCAAATTATGAAACCTTTCTTTCAGCTAAGCTGTTTCAGCCCTCCAAGAAAACCTTATATAAAAGGGTATGGGCCATTCTAGGCTAAACTCCAATGTATGTTTGACTGATAAACATGTGGATGGATTATGTGATTTGTGCAGGTCACGTGAGCTGGAAGAACATGTGAAGGCGTGATGTTGATAGCGGTACATTGTTGGAGAACTTGGCTAGGAAGAGGGGCTTGGAGGGAAAGTAGATAAGTGGAGATAATGCACTACATTAGATGCGCTCTAGCATAATGTGTATATGTAGAAAGTACAACAGGCTGCTCATGTATTTTTGGTAAAGAGTAACAGACATGACTGTATACAGACTCTCAATGCTAAAGAACACCAATAGGCAGAATGACTGGCATGCATGTTCTTGCAAGCATGTGCCATGTTTTGCTATGCTGCCCTGTTTCCGTTAGGATAGTTCATGGCATGCATTTATAGGCTGTACAGTTCCAAAGTCATAATCAGATTTTCTTCATTTACTAAATATGAGGGATTTCTCGTTATGCAGCGTGTAAAATAAATTCCAACAAAAAAATAAGTATACACTAAACCAGTGATTCTTAAAGTGTGGGGCAGGCCCCACAGATGGGGCGCAGAGTCATGAGAGGTGGGCGCAAGAGAGCTTGGGGAAAGTGATACAGAACTATTGTTTAACATCTGAGTCATTTTCACAGCGGAACAAAGAATTCACATCGGTTACGTCAGCAACCTGCTCATTCACTGCTGTCAGAGATTTAGAGGATAAAAATGGACAGATATATTTAACAGGTACTGAAAGAAAAACAGGTGATACTTCTGAGAGAAATGAGGCAAATGTCGGTAACCGGCAAAAAAAAAACATGACAGAAGGAAATATGACAGAGCATATCTTGCTCTAGGTTTCACAGTTAATGTGTTAGGAGATGAGGAGATATCTGTCTGCATTTTACTTTCGAAAACTGGCAGCTGACTGGATGAGATTCAACAACTTAAGAAGACACTTTACACAGTGAGACACTACACGTTGAACTTTTTGGTTGCATTTCTGGCAAAGTGCAAATTGTTCTTAATTATCAACGATGTAACTTAATGTCACAGAAAGATGTTTAATTACTAATTAAGTAACTTAGTGACAAAATTTCACAGAAAGTTACTGAAGAAATTATTGTTAATCAATTTGGTGTTATTTAAATAAAGTCAAGTTCATCTAGACATTTCTCTCATTGTTTTGTTGAGTGGGGAATGAGAGAAAAGTATGAATACCTCCTTTCACATAAGAGTTGAAATAAGTGCATACTCTCTGTATGTTTATTTGCCAAGGTTAACATACTGGAGAAATCGTGCATCAAACATATTTCTTTTCACTTGATGCTATTTGACCAGGGGTGACTTAACATTTGTTCAAGCCTGTACACACTCTAGATTAAAAATCCTGCAGCACAACATACATGGAGATCTCAGCATAGTGAGTTCAGTGTAAGGCTAATCCACCTAGCAAGTTACGGATTACTCTTCCCAAGGTTTGAATCCCCCAGGAGCAGCAGACACAGAGACACAGGCAAGTGCTTTTAACAGTACACAGGTTTATTCTGGGAAACAGTTCTCACTATACAACACTTGCCCTGATGGTTAACTCCCCAGGGCTTCATGTAGCCCCACTACACAGGTAAATCACACTCACCAAGCAAATCGAATCGCAGCAGTCAAGATCTCACATGGACCACAGTCACTGTAATTTAAATGCAGGTGAGTTAACTGTCACATCACCACCAATCCACACCCCTTACAAGAAGAGATAGGAGTTACACAACAGGAGATGGGGCTATACCTCAAAATAAACAAAAATAACCTACAACTGGAAAAATAACCCTACTCTTGGTCAATGTAGCCACATGTCATCCAAGACAAAAAATATGATATCAGTCACCGACCTTGCAACCACTACAGTTCCAATTGCACTAAAACAAAGAATTCAACCCGTTCACAGTCCCTCAGACAGCCTACTGTCACTGGCTGCTGACCTGGCCCTCCTCAGACCTGCTCAGACCTCCCTACCACCCCAGCAGCAATTCTGCACCACCCACCCAGCTTTCCTTTGCAAAGAGACTGAGTGCACTGCTGGTCTGAGCTCCTTCAACCTATTGCCATCCTCCACTCACTGGGCCTCATTGCCAAATTCCCCCAACACCAGGCCCAAACATAAGAGGGGGACTACAAAATGGGGCAACAGCCACCTCATGGGATCAACACTGCACTGCTGGCAAACTCAAGACCCCTAAACCTGCTCACGCCATGCTGTTGTACAGCGTTGAGTTCACACAGCCACCGTCAAAGTTCCCCACAAATGAGGTAAAAAGTCAAAAGCTCAGCATGGATCCTCACGGTCGGCATCAATTCCCAGCTCGATGACCCCGAACACATACAGTACATCTTAAATAGTCCGCCAACCCGGCCCCACTTCCTCATTACCAGTGCAGCCAGCGAGTCGAAGCTCAACATGGCGTTAGCCTCAGTTTGGTACCAACAAAACATTGGCAAAATACCCATAGAACACACAAAAATTGCTCCCCTGGTTTAGTAGGTCACTATGTTAATATCCTAGACCTGTATCCCAGCACTACCATGTAATGTGGCGTATATGTGATAATGCCATCACTGTTTAAACCCTCATGTTCTGTAGACCCCATATTCTCTTTTTTCAGGCTGAACGTTTTCCTCACTTTATGAGGACTTATAATGAACAGTTTTTTTTACTTGGCAATGTGTTTCAGCACTTCTTTAGAGAAAATTAGGCAAATCTTAGGTTTAGGGTCCCATAAGGCATATTAGAAAGTCTCCTGTCCCTTCTTTTTTTTTTTAATTCATGTTTTTAATAAAGACACATATCATAATTATTGGCCATGAAATATCAGGAAATTCTAAATAAACCCTTGAACGTTTCTGCAAAAAATCTAGACTACTCGCCCGAATGATTCAGTGACCACAGCTTTTAACATGGTCATTCAGGAGAAGACTCTTATGTGTTATACAGGCAAACAGAAGCTGTGAGAAAGTAATAAATAACAGATGACAATATGAATAACATGTTTTGTTCCAAAAATTATTTTTAAAAAAATTTTCCCTTTGAGCTTTAGCTGCTTAATTAAAAAAAGAACAAAGATTTTTCATAACCCATAACCCTTTTCATATGAATTAATCATTATACAGCTGACTGTTTGTTCATGCATTGCAATTACTGATCATTTTTGCTGTCATTTACTGGTGAAAACACATATCTGTGACATCCCCAGTCCAGTGGCCGCTAGAGGCCGCTGTTGTGTGAAGGACTGTATGTTGGCTGGGGCTGTGCTCTCATCCCTGTGCTCTTGGCTGGCCAGGGATGATGTTTATGTTCTATTTATAAAAAGCCTGCTTTGTGTTTCACTCGATTCTCCCCCACTCTTGTCTGTGTTCATTTAGGTTCATTCTTGGTTTGAGTTCTGGCCTGCGGGCCTCCTCTTGTTTATATGTTGTAAACAAAGAAAGAAAAAGAACCATGGAAGTCTGCATGTGTGCCTCCTGCCTGAGTGAGCTCAGCCGAAGTGTGACAATATCTACTTTATCAGGAGACAAGACAGGGTTAAAATTTCAGTTATTTCCTGTCTGGGTTAAATTAAAACTTAAAGAAAGAAAACAATAATTTGAACTGGAATGTAAGATGAATTTTGTAATTTATTTTTTTATACAAAAAAGTGACTCCAGGGGCACTTCTCAAGAAAGAATGAACCCTTTGGTGTTTAATTTTTGTTATATCGTGGCCAAACTTATAGTAATCTAAAAGTTTGTAGATAGCTGTTCATCCAATATTTCTTATGAAATCAAGTCTATTAAATACAGGAGTTTGTTAGTTTGTTCCCCCTTAAATGCTCTGTTCTTCTGGGACGGCTTTCCAGTGAATATTTGATTGTATTCAGCCGCAATGGTAAAAGCAAGGTCAGGTTGCGATGATTAGTTTTGCATTACAGACGCCACTTCAACTCACTCCAATGGTTTTTAATGATGTTCCAGCTCACCTTTAGAGAACACCCTGAAGTCAACAGTCTGATGTTTGGCATTGGGTGACCTTAGGCTCATGTGCTCAGCTGTATAGTCTAAGCAGCAGGTTCACCTTAAAGTAGCTGAATATCCAGCAGCTGAGACGTTCCTTCAGTTTAATGCTACTGATTTTTATTTGTAGCTCATTTAGTTTGCTGCTGTCAAATTGTGCATACTGTTAATGAACTCTGGAGAACCCGTAAAGGTAAACGTTGCCTGAGTATTAACTCATTGTGATCATGTAAATGATCTCTCTGTCTGAGATGTTTCTGCTGTTATCTTATTAACGGTAGCAGCATACAAACACAGATGCTCTGCATGTGCAATTAGCCCAAAGAGCCCTATTAGTTCTGTACTACACACCCAACAGAACCAAGCTTAAATCCATGCTATAAATACATCAAGGATAATCAACAAGAAACAATGAAACCACCAGGAACTAGCCGTCTATTGTATTTTAGCACGGTATGTGGTTCTCAGACAGTACTTTGAAGCAATCTCTTTGAAGGTCATTTCCCATGGAATAAATAAATCATGTGTAAATACTTTTGGAGAGACTGTCTCTGTTCTCAAAGGAGGCAGGCAGTGCCAAGGAGAGTGTCTTTCTTGAATCTAGGTCATTGAAGAAAGAGAGAAAGCCACAGTGTCCTCTGAAGAGGTCTATAAACAGGAGGAATAACTTAAAAGGTACCCAACTGCGGGATCGACAAAGGACAGACCATTCTTCTTCCTTTCTCTTTCATTAGATCAGCCATCGACTGGAGAGAACAAACGGAAAGCAGAAAAAGCACGTTGTCGGTACAGATGTTGTTTGGGTAACGCTCTACTTGAACCCTACCATGCCTTAAACATATCATGACAGATATCATATGTCATCAGGCATTGCCATGACATATGATTTCCACTAATATTACAATGTCATGTTGCCCTTACCAACAATTATAAAGACAACGTTTAATGATTACCACTAATGGTAATGCTGTGCTGCATTAATGGACATAATTTGTCATGTCGACTCATTACGCCTGCATGGTTTATAGTTTATATGTTATGCAGGAGTCTTACTATTGTTTTCTTCCTAAATCATTGGATGCTTGAACTGCTGTACCATTTTTATACATGAAAACAAATAAGAAATCTTGTGTAGCGCTATGGTCAACAACAAAGGTTGAAACAATACCACAGAAGAACCAGCTTTATGTCCTTAAAAAAAACACAATTATTGGTGTATCTGCGTTTTTTGCACTAAACTCTGCCTGCCATCTCTTTTATATACAGTCATCTACCACTCACAGCAATTTAGATGTTTTTTCTGTATATTAAACAACAGAAAACCTCAAAGCACACTTGTAATAGAAGTCAGTGGGCACTGTGTTTTGAACCCGTGTGTTTTCTGATTCATGGTAACATCTATGACATATTATAGATATGTGTGTACATATATATAATTGAAAGTTAAACTAAAATATTATAGGTACAATCAAGACAGGGGATTTCCACAGTCAAAAGTGCAGCAGGTGTTTTTTTAAATGACATTTAAACTTACATGTTAATGTGTAATATCGTGAATCTGTAGTGCGTATCACATTCATGATATTAAGTATGTCACCGCACATTCTAAGCAAGCGGCAAGAAAAAGATGAAAGAAACAGACATCATTATTAGAAATAGACCTTTCTGAAAACACAGTCACAATAAATACCATTCATTTCTCCCTATAAGCCGCTGAAGAGATAATGTCTGCATCATTGGAGGACACCCGCAGAGCCACATCTCTCAGAGGTGCATGACCCATTTAAGTAATGGAGAGAAACTAGCACCAGTCTACCCACAGCAGGATGCTCGCTTAATGAAGCCGCTACATTATGAGCGCTCAGAAAAAAAGAGAGAGGTAGGCAAATAGATCTTATGTTGTGCAATGTAATACTACAAGCCGAAGAGGTGCTTTGAAAGAGTCTTTCTATGAAATACATTTCATCATCACTCAGCAAAGATAAAAGTACCTGCCTAAAATTTTGTATGTGCTTACAAAACAACTCTGACCTATTGAGGCATGAACTCCACAAGACCTCTGCAGGTGTCCTGTGATATCCTTTAAGTTCTGTAAATTGAAAGATACAGATTCCATGGATTAAACTAGTTTGTCCAGCACATCTCACAGATGCTTTGTGATGTTTCTCTAAGCTCAGGAGATTCAGGAGATGCTCTGACCCAGTCCTTTAGCCATCACAAAATAGCCTTGTCTCTATGCATGTCAATTTTCTGCTTCCAACAAATTGACTTCAAGAAATTACGGTTAACTGGCTGCCTAATACTCCAGCCCATAGACAGGTGCAATTTTAATAAGAAAATCAATGTTATTCACTTCAGCTGTTAAGTGGCTAATTGGGGCATATCTACACACAGTGTGGCTTCTAGAGGCATCAGGTCTGCTGCCAGTTTACAATCTATAAATTACAGCATCCTGTAATTACATTAACAAGGTGCAGTGCACAAAATGAAATGATGCACAAAGTAGACAGAGTGCTCAAGATGGCACAAAATGCTAGGAATCCTCTTTGTAATTGACAACTTTTTGTGTGAAACAGACCAAAGTCAGTGGCTGCATAAAAGATGGCTGCAATAAATCAACCTCTTGCAAACTGGACTACACCAGGGTTAGTCAACAGACGATTTACAAGGAGATGCTGGGTTTGTGTAAGCGGTGTGTACCTGTTTTTGGTGAAAAAAATTCCCATGAAAAAGTGTTTTTAGCTGAGTTCTGGAGTAATCGTCAGGCGATGAAATGATAAAAAAAAAGTTAATAAAAACTGAAACCTGTGCATGCTGGCCATGGTTAGGAAAGTGGTTAATGGGAGATGTATATCAAGACATGGCATTAAGATTAGAAAAATACGTCTTTGCACTACATAATGAAATATTCTTTATGAAGCATATTTTTTATAGTTAGCAAAGAAACTTGCCTCATTAGTAGATGTTACTCTGTCATGTTCAGCAGGCTGACTATTCCTCAAAAGAGGGAGCTATTAGAGGGAGCTATTAGTATTTAAGTAACTTTCATGCGCGTCACTGAATGAGCGATTGAAGTAGCTTAAAATGACTCTGTGCTGTTGACTTAAAAATGTCCTGTTGCCTCTGTTTACTGACATGGGAAATCAATTACTCTATTAGTTTAATAACACTTAAGTTAGTCTGTGGAGGTGACTACAGTCACAAGAAGCACAATACTATGGAAGAACAAAGCTAAGCTTCAAATCAGTTACAAATCCATGTCCTTGTTGCGAGAGAGTTGGTTATTAATTCCTTTTATTTCAGAACCTGCAGCAGAAGCGTCGAGATTGGACCTCATCAATACTCCAGTTTTTAGCAATATTTATACCTTTTAGCCAGTGCTTGTTGGCATCGGCGTGGTAACTAAAGGGCTCAATTCCAGATGGGCAGTATGGAAGAATGTCCTTGCATGGCTTTAAATGCAATTCAGAGTTATATACAGCACCATCGTTGTACATTTGAGTAATGAACCTAAGTTTCACTGTGGATTCTTCAAAACCATGCCCCTGTTTCTGGTGCCCTGTCAGCACAGCCTCAAAATAAACATCTGAATAAGCATTTGCACCAATGCTTAGCACCTGAAGCGCTAAAATGTTACAGAATATGCACATGCACCTCACCTTGTCATTTATCTTCCTTCATCAGGAAATTGTACATGTATATTTCAGTATTAGCTGTCTGTGTGATATTGGGTTGTCCCCTTGAGGGCTGTTAAGGGCTTGGCAATTAGCATCTAAGGGAAGATATAGTACCTGCTGGTATTTGCAGATCTCGCAGTCTTGGAATTTTGGCAACGATCAGCAGTTGTTGTGCAAAGTGAATGCGCAGAACATCAGTTAAGAAAAAATGACTCTACAGCATGATAGGACTGAAGAAAATGGGGGACTAAAGAAAATGCAGCTACCAAGAAGAGACAAACAATAACAAGGAAGAGACCAACAGTACAATGGCTCTAAAGCAATCATTGTGACTGTGTATGGAGCCGATTAGACATTGACATTTGTTTAAAAAAACCTGAAGAACCACTGCAAATTAACATGCTTTCCTAAAAAAGAAACTTATTTAACTAACATACAGCATCGTTTGTTGCCATATTGTCACTGAAATAGTGGTTCGAAAGTAATAAGCACCTAAAAATGGGTTAATTTCTCAAAACTGGAACCGGCTAAAACTCTTCCTAAATACTTAAAACCTAGGTATTTGGCAGAAACCCTTATCCAGAGCAACTTGCGGTCATTAGTTACAGGGACAGTCCCCCTGAAGACACTGAGGGTTAAGAACATCATGGTAGAAATTGATCTTTAATCCTGCAACTTTGTAGTCATCGGTTTCACAGGTATGCGTTTTACCCACTAGGCTACTGTCCTTCTTCCCAGAGTTCCTACCACACAATAATCTCAATATAGCCAGGGGCAAAATTCTGTTTGAGTAAAGTACAAATTTGCATCCTTTTAAGTGTACAAAAATGTCAAAAGGTCCTATGAGATATTTAGTCTACAATGCTATATCTCAATGCCCTCCAGATCTTATTTCATTCTTATATATGAGAGGAAAAAGCTGATTGCCATGCTGATTAACAAATGCAGGAGTTAGCAGAACCCAAATGGACTTTAGTGAGAAACAAACAGGCAAACAGTCACTAGAGAGCGCAGCGCTTGGCAGAACTAAACACATGAAGACTCTTTGAGTCACACAGAAGGGACTTCAGCACGGATCTTCCGTCTCACTGACATGGTCCGGATACAAGGTTTGCTCCAACACAGGAGCCATGTGCCACGTAAGAGGTACTTCTTCCAGGCAGAGCCTCTACGGGTGAATCCAGCCTATTGGCGCTTCAGCCTCGCTGGTTACTCTAGGAAAAAGGACATACACACACGCACGCACGCACGCACGCACGCACGCACGCACGCACGCACGCACGCACGCACGCACGCACGCACGCACGCACACACGCACACACGCACACACGCACACACACACACACACACACACACACACACACACACACACACAACCGAGTCAAACCTCTAGTAGACTGTTACGGATGAATTGCCACAGACGATAAGCTTGCTCTATGGAGTGTGCATACATAACCGCAAACCCGAGAGAGAGTCAGTATCATGTTGGTGACCCTGTGCTGGTGCGTTGCTCAGCACAGACTTCCCATGCCAGAACATACCATGATGTAGACAGGGGACGACACGACAGGGAATTCCAGTTGATCAAATGTTGCCTAAACAAATAAAGAAAACAGTAATCCCCCGTTATTCGCAGGGGTTACGTAACAAGAGCACCAGCGTACAGTGAAAAAACGCATTGTTGTGTTTTGGTCAAAAAAATACCCAGAGACAAAGAGAGAGAGAGACAGACAGAGAGACAGAGAGAGTAAGAGATAGCAAAAGAGAGAGAAAGAAACAGAGACAGAGAGTAAGGGAGAGCGAGAGAGAGAGTAAAAGAGAGAGAGTAAAAGAGAGCGAGAGAGAGAGAGACGATCTGTGTGCTCCGGAAAAGTCACGCAAGAGAGAGAGAGTAAGAGAGACAGAGACACACACACAGAGAGAGAGAGAAGGAGACAGACAGAGAGAGAGAGAGAGATACAGAGAGAGGGAATGAGAGACAGACACAGAGAGAGAGAGAGAGAGAGATACAGAGAGAGGGAATGAGAGACAGACAGAGAGAGAGAGAGAGAGCAAGAGAGAGCGCACCGGGAGCCAGAAGAACTAAAATGAGTTTTTAAAAAAAAAACAAAAAAACATATTGCCACGCAAAAAGCAAAGAAAAAAGCGGAGGGGGAGAGTAAGAGACAGAGAGAGCGAGAGAGATTTAAAACGGGCGCGCTCCGGAAAAGTCACAAACGAGAGAGAGACAGAGAGAGACAGAGACAGAGAGTAAGAGAGAGCGAGAGAGAGACAGAGAGAGAGAGAGAGAGAGAGAAAGGGAGAGCGAGAGAGTAAGAGAGAGCGCACCGGGAGCCAGAAGAACTAAAATGAGTTTAAAAGTAAAAAAAACAAAACCCCGGAAAATATTTGCAGGTTCTGCGTTGTCCTGAAGATTTCTGCGTAAAACAATCAGTTTCGTTCTCGAAATAAAAAACGTGTGACTGGATCCGCATAAAACTGGGGGGTTACTGTACATTCAATATAAACTAATTACCAAAAAAACACCCTCTTGCCAAGACAAACTTTTCTTTTCTTGTAAAAGACTTTTATTGTAATATTTGATAACATTTCAGAACACAGAAGAATGACTTTTTGGCCGTTTCTCAATGCAGAATCTTTCCAGATCTGTGTCATCTTTAGTAGATTTTCTTCTTGAGCTCATTCTTGAGGTTTTCTGTTGGTTTTAGGTCAGGGACTGAGATGATCATGGCAAAAGCTTGATTTTATGTTCCTTTATCCATTCATCATATTGAATGGATTTGCATGTGTGCTTTTGTCTTGCTGGAAGATGCCATTACCAAGTTTTAGCTTCTTGGCAGATCCAGACAGATTTTGATTTAAAATCACCAGACCTCTCCTACAATCCATAATGTACCGTATGTGAATGATGCTATCAGGGCCTTTGGAGAAGAAACAACCCTACGCCATTACACCATGTTTAATGCTTGGTATTTGGTGTTTTCATTTCTATATGCATGCTTATTTCTATACAAAATCCACCCTGAGCTCAATTTTTGTTTCACCTGACCTGCTCCAGCCAGACCCAAGTCTAGGAAACTCCAAGTGATTTTGTTTGTGGCAAAATAATGTGGAAGGTGTTTTTTTGCCATACCTTTCAAACAGTTTGTTGGCATGGAGTTGATGTTTTAGGGTGGGATTAAGAAAATGGTGATCCTCAGATGCTATCAAGCTCTAATTCTGCCTGAGAATTTTTTTACAAGCATTTCCAGTCATCTTTAGAAATGGTGCTATATATAACATACTTGACATTAGCAAGACATTTTGGACAAAAAATGCTACATAGGGGCTGAACTATACCTGATTCTCCCCTAACTCCTACTTGTGTGTGATCACCTAAACTAATGATCCAAGGATGAAATGTGAAATTTAGTTTTTTGCGACCTGCCTAAGTAACATGTAGTGGGAAAGTGCTTGGCCAGTCATTTATGCTTTTCTTTGAGACTAGATTTATATCATTGACAAATAATTAATGATTAGTGTTGGAACTGCTTTAATAAATACTTTCGCTTTTATGAGTGAAACATTTTATGTCTGACAGACTATCTATCACTAAGTGTCAGTTATGGAGATAATAACTTCCTAGGATGTCCTAGTAAGTGATGGTTCAGTACTTCAAAGGTTTCAAAAAGCAATCAAAAGGCCTCCAGTACACAAGCGAAGGCCCCAGACCTAACACATATATGTACATACATAACAAACTTAATTGAGGGTCTCATTTAAAAGAGAGAAATCACATCAAATAGTGACTTTGAATGAAGCAGAAATAAAAAGTCAGGGCTGTACTGCACAGGAAGATAAATGAGATGATATCCACTTGGGATTTGGGTATTCAGGAGTACACCATATATTAACAATGCTGCAGCCATCTAACCTGGTCTTGCAATGCACCTGGTCTGTGATTTATGGGGTTTCCCACACTTTTTCCTCCAATCTCTAGTAAGGTGTACTGTTAAAAATTATTGTATTTTTTTCTTCTACTGAAAGTTTTTTTCTTCTACCGAGACATGGGTAGGGGTGGGCTTTGGTAAAATTTAGATCTTCCTAGTATCGGTTTTATGACCTTCCCAGCTCATCCTACTCCACTGTTAGTTTGAGTGTTCCACCACCCGATCCTCAGAATTCTGAGCTTCCTTGTCTTTCCTGCCTCTCTTAGAGTTTGGATGCTCCTCCTCCCATCCTTAACATTTGATTTTGGACCCCTTCTTCTAAAAAAAAAAAAAAAAATGCATGCAGCACATTTTCATACAGGCACACTCATATCTGTTCTTCCTTTTGTCTTCCCTTATTCCTTCTAGGAACTTCTGTCTGAGGGAACTTTTTTGTTCGTTCAGTCTCCATCCATCAAACAGTTTGTTCCTCCTGGCAATTTATAGTTTTCACTTTTTCCCCTTTCTGCCTCTTTCAGATGATAACATCCTCATTGCAGTTTCACTATAACAGGTTTCCCACTGAGCCTCCACCTGTATTCTGATTTGGTGACTTAGTAGTAACACACTCACTCCAGTTCCAGTATGCGAGATTGCTGTCTTTAAAAGATTAGAGGCAAACAGTGACAACAGTTACTGCACAAGAGTATGACTAATCATTACAAGTGGTTATAAATAGATCACACACTCATCTTTTATGAATCTCGAATTTAATGGTTACAGACTTCAATTAACAGAGCCAGGGAATTCGGAATAAAAAAATACAATAAATATTGCAAATAATTAGGGCTGGGAAAGTTAACGCGTTATTATCGCGTTAACGCATTATTTACTTAACGCCGACAATTATTTTA
>JBBJLR010065320.1:0-11197 GCA_037577145.1 Brachypetersius gabonensis
CGTGCGTCCGGTTCGCCTGCATCTCACGCGCTTTCGCCTCAATCAATCAAAATCGATGAATCATTCGCTCAGTGTGTGTGTGTGTGTGTGTGTGTGTGTGTGTGTGTGTGTGTGTGTGTGTTGTAGCGTGTGACGGGTGGTACGGGGTCGCGCATGACTGCACGAGGAAGCTGGGGATGAAGATCTGTGGTAAGTTCCCCAAATGCCCGAGACTCATTCAGATCCACTTATTCTGTAATTTCGTCACTAGATGTTGGAACATTGCTGTGAGGATTTGATTGCACTTATCCACAAGAGCATTACTGAGAGCATTACAGGTCCTGATGTTTCTGGTGAAGATTCTGGATCACAAACTTCACTCCTACCCATTCCACAGGTACTGGATGGAACTCCATCCCTCCAGAGAACACACTTCCAGTACTCTATGGCTCAGTCATTCATTTAGCCAATGCTCAGTAACATCAAAGATTAACTTGCAACAGATGGATGGACAGATAGACTTATTTCAGAAGTAGTTTTATATTGTGTCCCTGTTTAATTCACAGTTATGTCAATCAATTACAGATAGATATCATCTAGTAAAATATTCCCCAGGATTTTGGTGGGTCACATAAGCTAAAATAACACAACAATGACTGTTTTGTGGCTTCCCTGCCAAAAATATCATTTCAGAAATTCCATTATATTATAGATCACCATCTACCTGAAGAAATGGCAGACTGTTTCATTCAGGATTTTTTTTCCTCAGGGTGACTCTGCAACCACACCACCTCTAGCACAAGACAGGAAAGAAAATAAAAAGAGGGAAATTATTTAATGAATTATTTTTGGTATTTATGCCCATTTTAAGTCATTTTCAAGACGGTTTTTAAATTAAAAAAATAAAAACAATACTTTGTGGTTGTGAAACAAACTAAATAGCACAATTATTAAAATGATTAAAAGTGTCCCCAACCACCATTTCAATTACAATCTGGAAAAAGGTATTTACTCACGTTATGTAAGTTAAATTATTGTAGTACATATTTGCAGTGTGAAATGAGGACAATTATACTAGATATGTGAGGACATATTAAAAGAATCTCGTTGTGAATCCTTTGAGTTTGTTAGCTGTAATAAACGCACTTATGTTCATTCTGTCCCAATGGGACAGACTCTCCGTTTGGCTTCTGTTTTGTGCGATAATACAGATGATAATGACTGTCCACTGGGACCAGTGGTGATCCTAGTCTCTAGGGGCCTCAGGCAAAGAAATCCATCTAGTCACCCCCCCACACAACCCCCATCCACCTTCACGTCCTTATAACAATGTGTTCAGTCAGTTCAGTCAAAAAAATGCATTTGGTCAACTGGACATCAAATGTCAAAATCTATTATTTAGAAAAAAACACCATGCACACACATGTCTGACTAATTTTATATGTAGTATTTATACATGATGACAAAGAAGGAGCAGAATATTATTGTTTCATGGCACTAACGGTTATGCTTAATGTACGTAGTGTTACTGATTAGTGGAAACCTGTAATTTTTTTTTTTTTTCATAAATCAGTTGTATTGGTGAGTCTTCTGTGGGTATTTCGAATCTTTAACCAATGAGAAATATTAAAAAATATTCCTGCAGTGTACAGGAAAACATATGCCTGCTGAGATTTTGGCCAAATGTACTCAATGACAGGAAGAAAAAAAACTGAGCACACATATCTACTTTATTTGAACTTTATTTCTATGAAATATTAATAATATAATAGAGAGAAAGATAGGTCTATCTTACATCCAGGATTTTGAGGGGGTTCCTTCCACAACATTTCTTTTTGGTTTGGCCATTCCAAAGCATTAACCTATTTTTTTCTTTAACCATGCTTTGGCAGAATGACTTCATCGTTCTCTTTCTGTATGACCCACTTTCTTTTGAGTTTTAGAACAGATGTCCTGACATCTTCATTTCAGGAATCTTTGTTCCATCAGTGGTAGCATACAGTCCTGGCTCAGCAAAACAGGCCCAAACCAAGGAATCGACCAACATCACATTTCACAGATGGATAAGGTTAAGGTTCTTAAGCTTGAATACAGAGTTTTCCTTTCTTGAGATGTAAATTTTCACATTAAAAAGTTCTATTTCATTCATCCGTGACACATTTTCCACTGTATAAAAGCACCAATGTTCTGTTTTGAGACCAGTGGCTTTCTCTTTATGACCCTGCCATGCACACAATTGTTGTTCAGTATTCTATTGATGGTGGACTCATGAACAGTAACATTAGTTAACGAGAGAAGCCTTTAGTTGCGAGAAGTGAACTCGTAGACCTTGCTGATCTTTGTAGGGCAGTCACTCCTGGGGAGGTTAACAACGATCTTGAATTTTCTCTCATGTCTATAACTATGGATTAGTCTAAAATTTTAGAGATGTTTTTGTAACTTTTTCCAACCTGATGAGTAATTCATTTTCTGAGGCACTCATTAATCTCATTTGTTAGTGCCCTGATACAGTTCCACAAACATGTGTTGTGAAGACCTTGGCTTTGATAGATCCCTATTCTGGAAAAAAAACAACAACAGGGCACTCACTCAGACCTATTGACTGACAACACCATAAACTAATTTCACCTTTAAATTAATTTTTCTGAAAACAAAAATTACAGAGTATAATATTTGTTTGGGAAATTGGCCTTTTATCTTTTATGTCTTTTATTCTTAATGGCACATCACCTGCACTGTTTATTTATAAATACAGTTTGGCCCAGATGAAAAACTGTAGATGTAAATTTTACATCATGTGTGGTAATCCAACAAAGTGAAGAATTTACCTTGCAATAAAGGGCTCTGCTCTTTCCACTGGCCATCCAATTATTTGCAATAAAATATCTCTGATGGACCAGTGTCACTAAGCATCTCTCCATCAGTCTATCAACTCTTTCTGCCTGTGGCTAATGATACGGACCCATTTAGATTAGGCAGAGTCACTGATGCATGAGGGGATGGGGGTGTGACTGGAAGGGGGTATTTGGGGAGTTTAGGGGGGTATATATGGGTGGTTTCACACAAGATAATAGAAATCACAGACCTTGGATGTATACTCACTACTTGCTTCATGGTCAAAGATACAAACAAATATTCTCAACACAGACAACGGATCTCTCTATTTGTTGAACATCTTAGCTCACATTTGTTACATTACTTACATTATGTGATAAAAATGACTGTCTGCGGGGAAATGAGTCAATAACACAGTGACAGACACATCATTTTTGGAATAAACCCTAAAGTTAGGCCTTAATACTGTACATAGTTGGTGTAAAATTAAGTATGTATTTGTGTTTATGTGCATGTAAGACTTCACTACTATACCGTAGACAACAATTTAATACTATACCGTATTAAATTAACGTTTTAGTGTAGAAATTTTAGTGAAGAAATTATTTACTAAATTTAGGATTTAAGGATTAAGGATTTAGGGAGAACTGCAGCAACTACGTTGAAATTTTGCTTTATGATCTAGGATTTATTTAATATTGAGTCAAACCTGGGTTTACAAACCTGTGACTGTGATTGAGACCATTAGCTCCCGTATTCTGACATCTGCCATGATGGATTTGCTGGGGCAAATATTTGCCGGTCTGTCGTATTAGATCATGGTTCCATGTCAAGGAACCACTTAAATCTGCACCAAATATGTTGGTTATTTGAACAGAAATGTTTAAAATACAAAATTTGTTTAAAAAATTAGATTCCTTTAAAATGCCTAAACATGCATGGGTCGCACACTGCATTACATAAATGCATACATTTCCAAACTGGGTTTAATCACTTCCTACTTATGAGAGCACACTGCCATTTGGAGACTTTGTAGTATTCAAGCATGATGAACTGGACACTGCCTATTTTCCAGCAATCCTTCCAAACTTGAACATTTATCTGAAGGTTGGAGAAGACTATCAAGGATAGCAGTCTCCAGAGTTGGATACTCCAGATACTCTAGACAACATTATCAAATGTGTTTTCTTACGTGTTTTCAGCCTCCTGTGTTTTTTTCTTCATTAACAAACACTGGAAACAGATCCCACTGCTTTGCTGTTGAGAGGCTTTCCCTCTTTCAGGGCTGCACAAAAAAGTTCTGATGGCGCCCCCTTGTGGAAAATACTAAACCTTCAAATGTGTGGACACTTTTATGTCATACATTTTTTTCCTTTGAAGAATATATATCGATATATAAGCAGATACAGTTTAAATTTAACCCCTGATCAAAGTTTAAATTTGTGTTTCATTGTGTCAAGGAGCCACAAAACCCTGATTACTTTTTCAGTTAGGTGCAGCTGGATTAGCAGTAAATCTTGATCAAGCAGGATTAAGAGGCCTAATACTTGTGGTGCAACCCACCCTGAGTGTATTTATTTATTTGTTTTTGCCTTTTTTGACCATCGTATTGTTTATGGCATATAATAGGCAGCAAATGAACAGTCAGTTTTTGAAGTTGATGTGTGCAATCAGGAAAAAGTGAGTGACTTTATCAGTGCCAAATTGTGATGGCTAGATGACTAGCTCAGAGCATCTTCAAAACAGCAGGTTCTGTGGAGTTTCCTGGTATGGAGTGGTTAGTACTTACCAAAACTGGTGCAACGAACAACAACCAGTGAACTGGGGACAGCCTCATGGTTGACCAAACCTCAGTGATGCACATGAGGAGCAAAGATGCACAAGAAGAGCAACTGTAGCACAAAGTGCTGAAAAATGAATGCTAGCTATCATAGAAAGGTGTCAGAATGCACAGTGATGCTGGCTGTGTATGGGGTTGTGTAGTCACAGATCGGTAAGAGCACCCATGCTGACCCCTGTCCACTGCTGAAAGTGCCTACAGTGGGCATGTGAGCATCAGACCTGGAGCAAGGAGCATGTTTCTTTTAAATCATGTGGATGGGTGGGTGAGTGCGTGTCACTTACCAAGGAAAGAGATGGCAACAAGACGCACTATGGGAAGAAATGCTGTGGACAGTGATCTCCTGGGAAACCTTGGTTCCTGTCTTTCACGTGAATGTTACTTTGAAACATACCACCTACCTAAACATTGTTTTAGACCAAGTCATGGCTACACTGTTCCATAATAGCAGTGGCCTCTTCCAGCAAGATGTTGTGCCGTGCCACACTGCAGCAATGTTTCAGGAATGGTTTGAGGAACATGATAGGTTCATGATGTTCATCTCAATCCAAACAAGTGTCTGTGGGATGTTTTAAACAAACAAGTTCATGTTGTGTAGCGTGATGTGAGGCATCTATATTTTGGGGATCATAGTACACGAGGGTACAAATGGTACAATGTACTTATATTGGGCTGTAATGAGGTGTATCCTACTGTATATAAGGGGTATTTACTTCTCATTTCGTGCTTCCTTTGGCAAACTCAATATCTCCTAATGTCACTGCGCACCCCTCAGGCGAAACATGTCTGTAAATAGCATTGTCCTGAAACACACCCTAAATTAGCACTCACCCAGGCTATATATATCAGCCCAGCCCACTGTTAGTCCCTCAGAGGAAAGCATGTGTCATACAACTTAGTTTACAAAGAAGTCAACTGGGATTTATTGTTTTGTCTTTTTTTGCAGGAAAATCTAAAATTAAGACTTGATAGAGATGCTTTCTAATGACAACCGTCCATTTTCTTCATCCTCCTCCTCCTCTGCCCCATGTATCAACACAGGCTTCCTACAGAAGAACAACAGTTTGGATGAGAAAGGGCGCATGGTGGGTGCTTTCAGCCAAAAGCAGCAGCTGGTGAGCGAGCTAAGTGAGAGAGAACAACACTTCAGGCGCACTGAGACTGACTTCTCTAACTTGTTTGCTCGAGGTAAGACGAGATTTCCCTTTCAGTTTCTTTCCTTGCCCTGTTTAGTGCTCAAAACTGAACAAATGCTGCTGTCTGGAACTGTCCATGGTACTGAAATTGCAACAGCAAAATACACTGAATAAAGTGCTGTGCCGAATGTCCTAAATATAAATGGATATATAATTTCCACATGAATGATATATACTTACCTAACACAAACATTCCCTAACACAGTTACCTAAAAGAAATAAACAACATTTGAATGCACTGGAGTACAATCCATTGCTTTTGAAATAAATAAAAAAGATGTGTTTAATAGTTTAACAGGAATTTTGGGAACCGTTTGAATCTGGGATTGATTCTGATTCTGTTTATTTCTGTTTACAGAAGTTTGCATTCAGTGTTTGGGTGTTTGTCAATTTCATTGATATCTATCATGTTTTTCCTTACAGTATTTAACCAAGGACACCATTTTTTATGTCCTCATTAGATTTACTTCCAGCCAAAAATGGTGAAGAACCGACCATGCAGTTCCTCCTGGAGGTGGTGGACATCCTCACCAACTATGTCCGTAAGACCTTTGACAGATCCACCAAAGTGCTGGACTTCCACCACCCCCACCAGCTGCTGGAGGGCATGGAGGGCTTTAATCTGGAGCTTTCTGACCAGCCTGAGTCCTTGGAGCAGATTTTGGTAGACTGCAGGGACACGCTAAAGTATGGAGTTCGAACAGGTAGATTAAGATCAAATTCTGTGAACCTAGTATTAATACAGCGGTGCAAACACTGGCATCTACACAAGAAAATTGTAATATCAAATCATTCCCACTTAGTCTAATAGATATCAAACAGCTGAGACATATTGTGCAAATGTTGCTTTATCAGTTTTGAATTTAGTTCAGTGTATATTGTGTAAATACAGTAACAGGTCTGAAATGCCTGCACCTGGTAAAGTAGCTCACAGTAAGTCATGCAGTGTCCGAAACCATACTGGCCACTTTGTGTCACATTAATGAAGAACCAGATGTGGTTTAAATTCATTTAGAGATGTTTTGGGCATGTGTTTAAAAAGTACTGATTTTTATAGCGTTTGTGAGTAACCCAGCACTAATGTAAGAAGTGAAATATGGACTCCAAATATGCCTTGGCTGATTGGCTACAAGGGTAAGCTTAATGGTAAACTAGTATTCCATTAAACCTTGTGTCTAAATACCTTTATATTTTAAGGATTAACTCAACTAATAACAGCATTCGTAAAGTTCCCAGAAAGGAAAGCAGATCTGATTTGTCTCCAAATCAGACAAAACAAAGCAAGCGCAGAGCAATGAGTGGCAAACCTCCAAACTCACATCCAGAAATGTGTAAAATGAACAAGGCATAGTGATCCAAAATGACGGCTAAAAAAAGGAGGGGAAGACAGGACTCACTCAAAGCAGCACACCAAACACAATGGACAATGCATTCCAGGTCGAGCAGGGCTTAAAAAGATAGGGAAAACAAGAAACTGGTTAAATAAACCAGTAACCGGGGTGACAGGAATGTGGTGCCGGAGGCAGACCATTACAAAAGCAGAATTTACAATCTTTGCAAAAGGTTAAAACACTCCCAGTTTAATATTAGCCCTTTCAGACCTTTAAACCCTTCACAGACAACTGTACATCCCTAATTCCAGCCCTCAGAACTGACCTTAACAATTGCTTGGGTTTAATTTTTTCTTAGGCACGCAGTGTGTCCATTACACCTAAAACATCCTGGTCTTCCATTAATTGTTTTTATACCAACACAGATTGCATATTATGTGGAGGAGAAGCAGGTTTTTTCTAATTAATCTCTTACCCAATGTAGCATTTGATGTGTCAATTTGAAAGGCTTTTCTTAATTGCTTGTATTAAAAAAGTGTAGAAATGTTATGGTATTGCCCTCCTTATCTTATCTCTGAGGGAAATAAAACTTCATTAGTACTATTACTCTACTCTTTATAGTCCGCAGAAATGGGCCAGAACAGCACTATTATAGGAAAGGGGGGCATTAAGGGGCCTTTCAAATTCAACAGTTAAAACAGAATAAAACTGAGGCTGACGGGAATAAAACTGAAAGCAAGACTGAGGCAAACACGTCTGTTGTCAAGGGAAATGTAAAATTACTAAAGCATTAAAGGGAAAATTATGTTAGAATAGATTAGAAAACAGTGCAGAGTGGAGCCATCCATGGTCCTGCATGTAGCAGCAGTTTAGCGTTTAATATTAGGTTTGTTTCTTACCTCATTACACTCCTGTTTTTTACCTTAGCTTCACTGCTTCATAATGTATTCGTACATAAAATGTAGTAATGTATTAGCCTAAAGATAAAAGGAAAGGACAAATGATCAGAAGAGAAACCACTTAAGAATAATGGGACTGTCCTGAATGTGGGGTTGACCTAGATTTTTATTTATAGGGTTTACAACATTTAAAGAGTGTTTAACCCAACTAAAGTAGATCTATAGTACATTTTAAATGACTAACTTTATATTACTGACATTTCATTATTTCAGCATTTTCTTTCTGTTCTTCTCTCAGGACACCCCAGATTTTTTAACCAGCTCTCCACCGGTCTGGACATAATCGGTCTGGCAGGAGAATGGCTGACCTCTACAGCTAACACCAACATGTGAGTCAATCAGTTTTATCAATCCATCCTTTCCTCTCCTTTCCTTTCCTTTCCTTTCCTTTCCTTTCCTTTCCTTTCCTTTCGGTTTCATTCCTTTCCTTACTTTCCTTTCCATTCCTTTCATTTCCTTTTTTCTTTTCTTTTCCCTTTCTTTCCCTTCCTTTCCTTCCCTTTCATTTCCTTTCCATTTGTTCCATTTCTTTCCCTTCCCTTTCCTTTCTTTTCCTTTCCTTTCCTATTCTTTATTTCCTTTCATTTTCTTTCCGTTTTATGCTTCTCCGATTCCCTGGGTGAACAGGAGATGTATCTGACTGGTTGCGTATCCACAAGTAGTTTCCGATGCTGGGCAGTTATGTAAAGTGTGTGTTTTTGCTGTGTGGCTGGAGGGGCTGGTTTTGTTGCTGTATCGAGTGATGTCTCTGGGTGTCCTGAAACACAGGCAGTGATCGTGGCCCACAGGCAGATTAAATTGCATATTGATCAGCACAGGGTGCCTCACATTTCATAACAACGATGAATGGTAATACAAACACCACAGAGCCTCTTTTCACACCACAGAGTCTCTTTTCACACCACAGAGCCTCTTGTGTACTTCAGTGTGACTAAATAGGAGCATGGTTGCAAATAACAAGGACTTGCAATTGAAAACTTTAAAGCCATGTTAATTTTTATTCTGTATTTTACAGTAGCTATCAGTTAGTGTCTCGCTTTCCTTCATACACGCACACATCATATGCGTATGAAACTAAGTATACATTTTTATTTAATTCAAAAATTCAAAATATTGTACTTGATTTTTACTGAAACTGAAGTAGACCTATAAAGTAGCAGAACACAATTTTAAATGTACACACATTTTATGTATTTATCCTAGCTTATAAATAAAGTATTTATTGCTAAAAAATTAATAAATAAATACAAAGTTATATATATATGAAATATATATATATTTCATATATATAATATCTTATATAATGTCATTTAAGATTTACAATTTTCACACTAAAAGATTCACACTAAATTCACTACAGATTAAAAGTGAATTACTGAAGACAGTAGTTGTGAGCAATAGATATAAAGTTGGAAGTAAAAATAAAATAGATTTTATACTTTTGTGTGCAAACACGTGTTGTAAATGTAGTAATACATCTAATATTTCTCATTATTGTTAGAATATTATAACATTGCTAAAAAGTGATTGAACACCCTGGCAGATGATTTTCTTTCCTAGAAGCATAAAGAGTCAAAATGACTCAAAATGTTGGACAGCCCTGTATGTTATTATAATCGCTGCTATAATGATTGCATTTAAATGGATATGTGTGAAATACACATTTGGATTTTCAGGTTTTTTCCAGTGTCTGACTAAAAACTCTCTCGAAATTCCCAGTCCCATAAATCATTTCGGCTCAGAATAGACTTGTGTAGATCTAGTTAACGGCTCATTGATTGACTGAGGGCTGGTAGGATTCGGCTGCCAGCTGAGGCCAGCACAAAACCCCCCGGCCGTGGAAACTTCCCCCTGTGTGTCTGTGTGTGTGTCTGCGTGCGTGTGACGAACCGGGTGGCCCTTCTGGTCCCACAGGACACAGCACTTCATTACTGCCGCCCTTCTTAATATAAATGCCAGGCTTTATAATAGAAGTCACTTATGACGAGGAACTGCTTGTTAAAGCACCATTATGGAAACAATGTCTGGTGGCACTGGAGAATTACCACGCTTAATGCACTCTTAACGTTTAAACTAATCCCTGCCTGTGCCACACACAGACACACACATGCCTTTACGTCTGTTTTTTTGTAAGGACTCCTAACATGTCTTGGCTGACCAGCTGCACTGAGGGAAATTGTTACATTCGTTTGTTGCTGCTTTATATTCAGTAGTCTGCACGCACAGGGTGCTCTGAACATTATCATTTCTGTGCACGTCTGGGGCAAAATGTAAGACTCAGATTTACTTGGCACAGATGTGTGTTTTAGGTCACTGTGACCTTTTCATTTAAAGCGAAAATAAATAAAGATGCTCTGCGGCCACTGCTGGCATTTTAAAGTCAATAACGTGGTTCAGCAGCAACTGCCTTGTCATCTCATTTCCTAAGAAAGTTGCATTTTCGGAGCTAAGACAAACAACTAGAGGAGAATGAAGAGATGCGTAAGAGACAAAAGAGAGCCGGTGGATTGTTTTTACCCATCCAGGTGGAAAAGGGGGTTATAGAAAAAAATGAAGGGAGCAGGCCTGCCCTAAAAAAGTACATTGAATTGCCTTAAATTCTTGCATTTTGTTTTCTTGCATGAAGTTCACATTACATTCACGTTACAGTTACGTGGTTTTATGTATCATAATGCTTTTCAACATGACCATCTTTATCCCTTTAAACAAGGACCATTATATACTCAAAATTAGCTTAGATTCCATATATGGTCTGTGTGGTTTTGCAAGTAAAAATAATCATTTTTGTGGTCAATTAAACTTGTTTATTTTATTAAATGAAAACATGAAATGTGATAGGCTCCAGTCCCCCCCGACCCCGAGTGCAGGAAAAAGGGGTAGATAATGGATGGATGGATGGAACATAAAATATGGCTTTCAAAACATGTAAAGCAAAGTCATGGCTATGAAAAACAGAGGAGCTTTCATCCTTCTCCAGGCATGTGTGTGTGTGTGTGTGTGTGTGTGTGTGTGTGTGTGTGTGTGTGTGTGTGTGTGTGTGTGTGTGCGCGCGTGTAC
>JBBJLR010065340.1:0-11196 GCA_037577145.1 Brachypetersius gabonensis
GTGCTGAAGGTAGGATTCGAACCCATGACCTCTTGCACCAGAGGCAAGTATCCTACCACTAGGCCACCACCACCCGTAACTCGAATGATTCAATTACAAAAAAGTTGTAATCAAAAATGATTTGATTACAAGAAAAAATTAATTGCCTCGAGGCTTCGTTTAATTCGTTACCAAAGTCCACCTGCCGGGGGGCGCGTGTGACCCGGGGAACATGCTATTTTTGCCGCAGGGAGTCGTGTTTTTTTGCACCGAAGAAGAGCACACAGCTCAGAGCAGGAGATATGAAATAAAGCCCTAAGCGGGAGTACTTTTTTAATCCCGCTCCCGCAGAATTTCTGACAATTCCCACCCACTCCCGTCTTCTTACACAATTTTACTGGAAAAACACCTACAAAACAGCAAAAACCAATTTCACTCATTTTTGTTTGGCAAATCATCTTCAATGTGTGCACAGATGGACTCGCCCCAACCAATCAACAACACCTACCTAGACCTAGAACAAACCATCCGCACTAACCTCCAGATTTCTGGCCTGCCTTTCTGCTCCCTACAATTAAAAAACATCCCTGTTTTAAATCTCCCAACGCTGACATCCTGGTGGAAATTTCATAATATTACCAGCACAAAGCTTTTACCCTCAAGACGTAACTTGTAGCAAAAAAGTACTTAAATTCTGCACATGGAAATACAATTACTCACCTGCATTATGTTTTTTCACAATGCAAGCTTCTCCATACTTGCCCATTTGGTCCAGAAATTTGGGATCACAAACAAATCTACAGATTAAATCATCAATCAAATCAGCCATAAACACCCCAATGGTCAACCTAGATCTTGCTGCATCTGTCACAAAGCTAATAAATATACCATCCTCCAAGAAACTGCTGTAAAAAATCTACATAATAATTATACATACAGACAGTACAACCAGCATACCCTCTGCTAAATCAGACCTATCCATTATAACCAATGCCGTTTTCTGGACCAAAACCTGCAAAAATACATTTCTACATTTCTTAAGTAATACATTATTTTTTTATATATCAATTTTCCTTCCAAATTTCTGTTATTTTTTTAACCTTTGTCAATGTTAACAGACTCTTATTAACTGATATTTTAGGTTTCTTATTTGTGAGGCTGTCATGCTTAGCATCACTGTCACATTCATTGTTTGTAGAGAACACTTGCATGAGAAAGGCCTGAAAAATTCTGCTGAAAGCATGAAAAACGGCAGTCTTCTAATATACAGACACACACATCAGTCAGCCATCGGGCAGCCGGATGGAAAACTGTGGCGGGCCGGATGTGCCCCCTAGTTGACAATCACTGCCACATAAAATTGGAAACTTCACACTAATCATCTGAAAATGACTCGCAAGACTACATCTGGTCATCATTTTCTAAATTTCTACAGCCGTGAATCCACTCTGTGTTCGAGGACTGGCTCACGAGTTTCCTGCAGGTCACTTTGTTAATTTTGCCTTATCATTACACAAGTAACACAACACCACTCATCCCACCTTGCCAAATACTATAACAAGCATTCTATTCAAGTTTCACGATGGGGGCTCAACCCCCTCCCTCATCCCCACCCCAGTCCTGCCCCTGTCTCAAGTTTTGATCCTCTCTTTTTTTAAACACTCTATAGCTCTTCTCTGCCCTGCTCTGCCCTGCTCTGTCCCTCAGAGGTTCCAGATTTACAGCCCTGAAGGGGTGACCCAATAGGCATCACACTTTGAAGACACACAATCACTACAAAGGATCTGGCTGCCTGGGTCGGCCATTGTCTGGGATGGTGGTAAGTAGGGACCCTTATGGGTTCAGGTTCGCGCACACTCTGATGCCCCCTCCTCCTACTCTCCGATGTCATTGGCTCCCCTGGGTTTGTTGTCATCATGGCCGGGGTTGAGGACAGAGCAGCCAGAGTAACTAACTGACATCTTCAATTCAGTCATCAACCCTAAGCTCAATTCTCCCCTCTCGCTTTCCAGTGAGCCGCCGCCTAAAGCACACTTCTCAGAACTCTGTATCTACTCACTGTCACATCCTCAATACAGTACCGCCACTCAGAATATTTTATACAACTGAACATATGCACATCCATCATACACAAACATCACACTCCCAACCACCCACCCCCACCCGGTTGTGTCTTACATATCCATATGTCTCACGTATCCCACATGAGATATATCTACAATGTAATATCCATGTCTATATCTATGCCTGTCTTTGTAATGTCTATATCAAATGATTAAAAAAAACAAGAAAAAAGGAATGACAACCAAAAAAAAAGATATGGGATTGTAAAAAAAAGGGCGGTTTCTGGAAAAAAATTGTTTTCAGAAACCACAAATATCCTCAGAATATCTTTTTTTTGTGGTAGTACATAATTTCAAGCATTTGAAATTAAGAAAAATAACTAAAGTACTATAAATTGAATAGTACTGTCGAGAGACAAAAAGCAATCGTATATTGGCAGCTGCAGCCCAGCATTCCTGCATCAGAACAGTCTCCACACTGAAGTTTTTCTCTGACAGTTCTCGAGATTTCCATTCTGTTTTTCTTAAAGCCCTGCATTTTTTATTACTTTTAAATGAATGTATGTATTACCGTATTTACACTGCTTACAACAAGGGATTTACCTGCACATTTTGTTTAAGGGTAATGCATTAAGCTTGTTTTAAATGGGGGCATATTTAGGGTTTACACTAAACAAATGTTTTTAACAATTCAGAGGCAGGCGCTCTTGGAACACAACTCTGCGGATTACAGGGTCAACTGTATATGAAATTAAAGTTCTACAATTCCAGGCCCATGGTAAGGTGAACTTCTTTATTTGGTGCATAACAATTAATTCGTGTAGGTACTCAAAAACATATCAATCCCCGATTATTATTACAAATATCAGTAACACTGACATTGCTGTGTTTATGATGTAGTGTGCTAAACCTAATGTTTAGCAGAGAGTGTTATAACAAGAGAAATCAGATTATACACAGTACCTGCAATGGGCAGATTCTCAATACACATTTTATAGACTACCGTTACAATCACCAGGTAACAACTCATTTATACCTCCGTGTCTTTTTTTCACATAGTAAAGGGGGTGCACCGTTCCCGGAGGTACTGCAATACCGGGTCGATGCGTGGAGTGGACGGAGCAAGCCCCTATTCCATCTCCCTGTTCCAAAAATCAATTTAATATATGGTCCCCGGGTAGGGGACGTATCAGATATTAAACTGATAAGAACAGATACTACACTTGATCTTAGCCAAAAGGCCGAGAAGCGATACTGCACTGTGCCTAAAGCGAAACAAGTCATTCCACAGAACAGACAACATGACAAGGGTGATTCTAATCTTTGACTACTATTCTCAATCATACTATCAAAAAGCACCTCTAAATGCAGATGACCACATCTCAGACAAGCATACTGAACTACAACACGGTGAGGAGACCGGCGCTTAAAAGGTTTTCCATGTCACCACGTCAATGTGCGAGAAAATGTTAATGAGCTCACCAACTGCCCAATCAGGAGCGAAGATACACATTTCAGCGTCTACAAAAGAAATCAATCCCCTTTCCCCTAAACATACAGTGCAGTTTACGCAGTAATAAAAAAATACTCTCACACAGTCACACTGACAACCTTCACAACATGACTTCTTTTTTTTTTTTTTTAAAAAAACAAACATTTAGTACACGCGTAACATCACCTCCAGTGGCCAAAGATGGAATTACAGGGCCGAAAAATATGCTTACGGGTCTGCCAAAGAAAAGTGACTTAAGAATTATTAACACGGAGTTGTCAGTTTGTAAGCATCAATTAATGTATTTTTTTTTTTTTACAAATAAAGTATTTGTACACTGAGATGTGTAAGACTGCTTCATACTGGCGCACCATGCACATGTATCACTAACTATATCCACAAACATGTAAACTGCTCAAACATTTACTTTTTTACTTACTATTTACAAAGGCTAAATTTAATTTCTTAAACATGCCGAACACTTACATCACCCTACAGCCATTTGATCAGCACTCATTAACTGTAAGCATTTCAACAGCAAAATATAAAACATCACAACATTAAACAACTAGTTCAGTCCCGATTAAGCATTTTTCTCACCTGCACAAACGACGAGATCCTTAGCAGGGTCGCTAATAGTCAGCAAACATGAAGACCTAAAGCCGTCAAAACGAAAAAGAAATGAAAGTAAAAATAAGAATAATTAAATAAATTAACAATAGCATCAATATTTGCAAAATGTGTTAGGTGTCACAAAAGGTTTTGATTAGTACTTCATAACAAACATCGAAATGCATTTTAACTAGTCCTCAAGTAGGCCCAAGCTGCATATTAGCGAAAGATTAGCTCATTTGCTACATTGTTTCTTCACCATCGACGTCACTTGACCAATTTTACACGCTCGAAATAAACTACGATTACTTATTAGCGACGTTATTGATTTTTTTTTTTTAGTAAACTTCAACCTTTAAATATCAGGGCTCTTGTCCCCAATTCCTGCAAGGTGGAGGTCATATATTTCAAGCTTCTTACGGTCATGTGGACACATGTAAAGAAGCAGAAAGTCTGCGTGAATTTTAATTAAATATAACATGTAATAGTTTGCATTGTTAAGCTAACACACTTAGATACACTCTCGTGTGGCTGTTACTTTGATACGTACCACCAACCTGAACATTGTTAAAACCAAGTCCATCCCTTCATGGAAACGGTGCTCCTAATGACTGAGGCCCTTTCAGAATGTTTGTTCAGCAATGGTTTAATGATGATGGCTGTGAGTTCAAGAAAAAAACTTGGGATTTTAAAATGTATTTTGTAGACAAGAGCGCCATCATCTGGATTTTCAAAGTAATATGATATCAAGTCAAGTAGATTTTACATCCTCAAAGTTTGAACAGAAATTAGTCATTAAAGTAAATTAGAGTGAATTGAATGGGGTAAAACCGATTTGTCTAAAGTCACTTTGGGTCTGTTTCTATATTATTTTTGAAAAATGTTCCAGCAGTATTAATTTCAGTAAATGTTGCAGAAAAACAATTAGCAGGGTTTGTTGCTTGTAAAACAATAAAATGCACTGTGGTGATTTTTTTTTTAAACAAACTGCTCAAACACTGTTTATATCGGGTCCTGGAACCGGTGCACTGCAGCTAAAGTGTAACAGAGAGTGTCCACAATAAACAGGGCGGAATTAAGCAAAACAGCTGAAACCCAGATTGATGAAATTCCCTTTGTAGAGCACTGTACAGGTCAAGAAACTGTGCTCTTGTACCTGTAAATATTAGTCAGCGAGTTTTGCAGCCTTGTTTGAATAGATGTTTATTAGAAAAATATATAAGGGCTAATTTTTGCATCAAAATGCTTGTTTCATGACCTACATTGCGCACTATAGCGGGAGTAAAGAGCCGTTGGAGAGTCAGCCTACAACATGACAGATACGCCGCGCCATCAAAATCAGGACAACAGCACAGATTGTGCACATGCACACCAACTGCTAGGAATGCTTGTACCCCTTTTTCACCCTCTCCCTCCCTTTCCGGTGCCACTTAAGCAGAGCCACCATGAACCCCAAGCTCTCTGCCTCCTTGGCCCCCTCGCCCCTACTACACTGGGCACACCCCTTGGTCACCTTGTAGCTTACACTGGATCCCAGGGAGAGGCCAGTGTGGCTGAGACCAGAACTCCTTTGTCCTGGGGCCAAGTCATGTCAGGCTTTGGGGCTGTGAGGCCCTGCATAGGCATTTTTTCTCAAATTAAACTTTAATTAAGCCTCTGTGTTAGTTAGAAGCAGCTGTTGTATCTCTAAGTCTATCTCAAATGCAATTATATTTCTTCTAAATGCAAAATTATACAACCGTGACTTTAAAAGCCTAAAACTTGGGAGAGCTGAGCAGAAGCGCTAGACATGATAGTGATGTTCTTTGCTACATGATGTTCACCTTTCACTATACTGTTTTAAAACCTTTTCATACGAAGTTGCATAAGTTGTATTCAGTGATGATCTTTTCCCTGCAGATCTTAATACCTGACGCCTCACCATGAAAAAAAAAAAAAATGACCCCCAAACATTTTTTGATTTCATTCACAATATCCAATAGAATTGGAGTCAAAAACAAAGCATCCATATTGTTTAAGACCTCAAGTACCTCTTTCCCGGGTTTAGACACTAGGTGCTAGTAAGGTTGAAGCTAGGGATACAAGAGGTTTTTCTGCAAGGAGTATATGAAGATTTTGTGCTGAACGTGGTTCAGGCTTGGGTCGGTGTTCAGATACACGTTTAGAGCTGGAGGTGGCAAATGCTGTCAATGAGGTAAGATGCTTGCTTTATTGCCACTTTTCTATCTTAAAGTGCGTGTGAGTTTGAAAATGAAAAACACGGTAACTTATTTTCGAGTTGTTTCTTTCATGTATGTATGTATATTGTAGGTGGGGCCAACATACAGGCGTAAAATGATGAAGGGCTATTTGTCCATTTGTCCATTTGTACATGCTGCAGAGGTACGCATTGGTTCAGTACTTAGGCCTATCCATCAGCCTTACCATGAAGCAAGACAGCAGGTTTGTTATTGTACCTGTTTATTTATTTGTGGCAGTAGATAAAAGGAACTGTGCTAAGCAACATGTATATATATATATATATATATTTCCTTTTCCTCTCTTAAAGGGTTCTCGCTACCTTAACCCTATACCTTATCAAGCAGAGTACATGGGCCACAAGCTGCATCTTAACCAGAATGAAAAATTAGTGATGTTTCGGGTTACCCACGTTTTACAAATTGACAGTTTCAGTAAAAAGATTGTTGCTCATTCTACAATGCACATAAAAAACAACTTAACCATCTATGAAGAAGTTTTCAGGTATTGTATTTTTATCTTACATAAGGTTTTAAAACACTGTGTTTAGTCTTAAATTCCAGGAAAAAAAGTATAATAAAGGATAATATGCCAGAAATAAATACTAAATACTATATGATGGTACCATTTCAAAGCTCTTCAGATTAATAATTCACTGGACACTTCACTGCTAGTTCAGGCAGTTTGATCACAATTTTTCATCCACCAGATCTGCCTTGACAACTTATGGAATGTGGGACCAGGTACGTGTAGACCATGGCAAGGAATTTTACTTGACCCTCTTCATTCAGGAGGTGCTTTCAGGCCACTGACATTATCAGCAGAGAGCTCCATATTTACAAACACCTTCCACAAAGGTGAACATGACCCCATATTTTTGTCAAATTATCTAGTACAGACTCAACAAAAAACTAATAATTAAATAATATTTCAGAACCACATAGTTGAACGTCTCTGGTCAGAGCTCAACAACCGTGTAAATTATCCACTGAAAATGACCCTTCACCATGAAAATGGTGGATCAAGAGGAGATGGCCATGAAGGACAGTCTTGTGAAATATTGTGTTTCCAACTTGACCTGCCAGTTGAGCCAAATTAGTCTTACAGCAGTGGTGGGAGCGTGGAATGCGCACCGGATTCCTGGTAAAGTACTACCTTAAGATAAAAATAGAAATTGTACTAACAGGTCATCAATTCCAAACTTGATTTTAACAATTCATCTTTATTTAACAGGAAAAGGGATACCAAACCAGTTTGCAGACAATGGGTGTCCTAAAAAAAATCTGTGAAGGCCTAATGCCTCATGCAGACAAAGCAGTTAGTCTTTACAGACAGGAACTGGGATCTTCACTGACAACATATTCACCTTTTGGAACTGACCCATTTTTAACTGAAGAGGACAAAGTAACAACTGAGTGTGTTTTTGCAGAGAAATATCCAGATAACACTGACTTATTTTATAGAGTGGTAAACAACGAATTTGCCACATATAAAGAGGCCTTGCTTTACCTTATAAACACAACTAATAGTGTATTCCTGAAAAATGTCCTGAAAAATATATTGCAGTTGAAATACAGACTCGGAACAAGCAACACACATACATACACCGAACATGTGCAAATGCTGCATCATTAATAGTAGAAAGTTACTGTTTTGTAAAAAGTGATTTCAAAACAGATAATATGTCAGTTAGACCAGTCACTGGTCTCTACATTTTGCACAGTGCTGGGATGTTTGTTGCCATGCTTCAATGCATGTTTTGCAGCCAATAGTACTTTTGCAGCACAGTGAGAACATGGGTTCTACAGTGAAATCTGTAAAGTTAAAGGAAAAAGAAACAGGCTTGTCAAAATCTGAAGAAAATGGAAAAGTTGACATGAAATTTTGAACTTCTATGAAGGAAAGATATGTACTTAAGTGATTCAGCATATTAAATCCAAATATGGTTTGAATACACAACATAAAAAAGAATGTATACTTTCTTTGACAAGATACTCAATTTATTAATAAATAAACATTTTATTACTTCACAGGCTGCAGCAAAGATTAATATTTAAATTAGGGGTGGGCATAGATTAGTATTTTTTTATCTAGATTAATCTCACTGTAATCTTGAAATTAATCTAGATTAATCTAGACTAAAATTTTAATCTAGATTACTCTAGATTAAAAAGGCTCATTTCAATTCTGCCAAAGGTCTGAAGCCCCCCACCCAAAATGATCCCAAGCCTCCCTAAATATATAGTCATTACTCTATACACGCTAATTCATTCCAAAACCCCGGGGGGCTAATGCTAAGCCCCCCTCTTCTTTCTGTCCTAGTGATGTCCTTTCACAGTAGGTATACATCCGCACTAAAATATCAAGGTGAAAGTCATCATAGCTTGTGTAGTATAGACCCAGCTCCCAATCCAACTTTGTGAATAGATATTTTTTTTATCGCGCGATAAGTGTCTCACATTAACGTCAGCACGTTAACGCCGATAACGGCCCACCACTAACTTAAATACATCTAACCATATTGGGTCATTTGTTGAAGAACAATTCAAATATCAATATAATGCATACCTTTACAAATCATACAGCTGAAGCCTTCTTTGATGATTTGTAGCTCGCCAGCAGAGAGGAAGACACTCTGGGTAGCAGTCAGCTCTCTGATTGCTGTTGTAACAGCCGGAAGGCCCTGAGACACCAGCACCAACTCCTCTATTTTCTCTGCCACCTCTCAGATGCCCACAGTATCATTATCTTTTCGGCTATGAACACAAGGAATGTATATCGATACAGCTATATCAAGTATCATCCGGGTAAGAATTTAAAACATTTCTTGCAATTACAATTTTGATCATGGGCTATTGATAATTTGATTTTTTAATTTTGTGCTAAATTAGACAAGATTAGTGTGGCAACCTAATAATTATACCTCACTCTTCTCTTCATTCCCTGCAACACTTGGCATGTTCTGGCATGTTTCCAGTACTGTGACCCTTTAGGGCAGTGAGGATAAAAAAGCAAATAAGTTTCTCATAGTGTTTAAGTGAACTAGTCAATAGATGGGTTAAACACTTGGTTGTTCGAGGAAATTGTTGTGTATACCTGTTGTTCCCTCAGATTCTAAAATAGCATTGACCTGTGCATCTGTCAAAACCATGGGATCAAAGTTTCCAATTGCATCTTGCACTTGCACTTTACATTCTAAAAACCGAAACTGTGTCAAAATCGTTTTTTATATTTCAATTAGTTTACGGGTAAATGCCAGTTTTAACAATCATTTATAATCCATATGCTTGAGGATGCAGTTTGCTTGGTGTGAGATCATAAAACAGGAAGATACAAGTAAACATACCTTTGCAAGGTTCTGGCTGTACTTGGTCTCGGTTGGCAGAAACAGCTCGATTTGCAGGTGAACTAACAGATGATGAGGGTGGTGCTCTGGTGAAAGCAAAACGTTGCCCTGCAGATGCTGTTACTGGGCTGCTCATGATCTCCTCCCCATGGACCTCATAGTGGCCCATAGCTGTGAAATCAAAGGTGCTGTAAACTCCAAAGGTCCCAGGAAACACTGCCACATTGGAGTCATCAGTGAGGTACGTTTAGAGGTTTAGAGGATAATAGAATGTAAAATGTTTTCATTGAACACACAATAGGTGATAAATATGAGACCTAGATATGTCTTTACGAGGTTTAATTTGAACATAGCTAACAGGGTCACACCTACATTTCACGCAACACGTTTGGTAAAATGTATGCAAACTAGCTAGTTAGCAACAAATAAGCACCGCAGTGGTCTTGCTTAATATGTTCGCGTAAAATAAATATAACTGGTAAAATAAACATCATTTTAAACATGTGTATACTATGTTTGAAGATGGTAAATACACTGTACGGACAAAAGTTTTGTCTTAATCACAGAACAGACTAGGAGCACATAATCAATCGTGAATGAAAGTTATTTTTCCTATTATCGCAAATAATATTTCTAGAACTGCTGCAATAGCAGTTACTGCATCCTTCCAATAAATGTGTTAAATATGTTCGAAACGAAGGGACAGAAATCTACTTTAGGTGTAATGTTATTAAATAAATTACATTCGCGGTTCGTTCACGAACGAGAGTGGCCACTGCTTTTTTGTATTTTCTACTACGTTGTGCTTCACGTAACAACATATTAATGTAAAATCCCAACAGATACCACAGAATCACAGATTAAGTTTGTCATCGCAATCAGCCAGGGGTGCTGTTCACGTGTCTTCTACATTAATGGGGGAAAAACTATATTCAGCTCTTTAGGCTATAAAAAGGACAGATTTAGAACCTGGTAAACTCTGCCCCCTGGTGGCCCTTAAATAGGACAAAATCCACCCTTCACACTGTTTACTTGCAAAACAGAACCAAAGAGCCACATAGTCAACCCCAAAAATCCCACGTTTCACTGTGGAAGTAATAATTTATACTTAGACCACGTTGAGTTTACTGTACGGGAGTTTATAAGGCTTTGAGACGTCTATGACGTATACTGCTCCCATGATGCCTTGCGCCGTGTCTGTTTTCACTGATTTAAGCAATTTCCTATCAAAACATGAGTTAAACGCGGAAAAACTGAGCTCAAAGTTTGAAAAGAATTATATACAGAATTGTGTCTTTTATATGAAGTGAATTTAGAAAAGCTCGCCGTTACCAGGCTAGTTACCGTGATGGTGATGTTTGTGGTCTTTGCTGAAAGCGCCTCCTCGGGGTGTGTTCGTCAGCTTTGCGCAGTGGCAGTATCGTAGCCTATGAGGTTTATCCGAGGCGCGATTATTGCTAGTTGAA
>JBBJLR010065351.1:0-11196 GCA_037577145.1 Brachypetersius gabonensis
TCTCTCTCTCTCTCTCTCTCTCTCTCTCTCTCTCACACACACACACACACACACACACACACACACACACACACCCATACACACAGTGCATCTTTAGATCTGTTTTAGCAATGTCTCTGCATCTTTGAACTATTACAAATTTCCCGATGCTGCTCAATGGGTCTATTTTCTCTCTCTCTTTAGCTGCCTGTTTCAAGAGTTTCATAAAAAAAAATTAAATAAATGACAAGCAAACATTAAATTAATATTCTGATGGCATTTTAGCTGTAGTCGTATAATTGTTCAGTCATAGGATGACCCTGCTTTGTTTATAAAGTAAAACCAGCACTGGATTTAAACTTTGATAATTATCCCAGACCTAAATCTTCTAAGGAAAACATTATGTGCAGTTTTTAACCTCTAAAAAGGTTCTTCACACTTTAAAAATGTGTAAAGATCCCTCCAGTGGGAGGTTTTAAGGGAACCAAAATTGGTTCTTCTGTGTCAGTGATTTTCAATCTGTTGCCCCTCAGTGGGGTGTGGTGGTACTTATGTTACAGTACAATGGTATTTAACACAATATTATAAATATATATATATATATATTGCTGTGTTATTTGGGGAAAATAAGTCATATTTAGGTCAAACTTGATTGTTCAGGCAAAAGCAACACTAGCTAGCTAGATACTCCAATAGCAGACAAATCCAACTCGAATTTGACAAATGTTTTTAGTCCTTGTGTGTGAATCTCAGTGATCCTCCAGCTTTAAATGTACACATATCATGATGTAGTGTAGAGTCATTGCATGAGAGCCCTGGTAGAGAGCTATATATGATTGACAGGCTTAAGCCCCTCCTAAAAGAAGCACCGTACTTTGTGTGACTTCAGGCCTCGGTAATAATGGTCGGAGCCATTCATGATATATGGTCAGAATGTCAGCCGCTGCAGATACGCTTAACAGAAACAGATGTCCCAACAGATGTACCAGGGCTTGTAATAACTCATGCTGATGAAGATTGCTCAAGTGCAAATATAGAGTTTAAAGAACTTGGCTCTCACTTCATTTGGAGAGTGGCATATCACCCTGGCAGAAGGTCAGGGGAACTTTCAGAAGTGGTTTTACATGAGCCAATCCTGGAACTACCTTCTTCAGTAATTGCAACATGCGAAGCTCAGTTTCCAGGCAGCTCCTTTCTTCTCACACCTGTTCCATTATCTCCTCATTATCTCGTCACAGTGCTATAACACACACACACACACACACACAGTGAAGGGAAACCCACAACATTGCCTCTTTCAAGAAAAGGAGTCCAGAACCAGCAATGCAATGCATGCAAAGGGAAAACCCAGGCTGCTTGAGGTGAACAGTAAGAGGCATTGCTTTCTAGTGTCCTCTAGTGGTGAAAATTCATACGTACATCCCTGGAACTGGTGGTGGTGACCTAGTGGGTAGGATACCTGCCTCTGGACCATCAGGGGTTCGAATCCTACCTTCAGCACACCACCACTGGGTCCCTGAGCATAACCCTTAACCCCAAGTTGCTGCAGGGAGACTGTCCCCTGTAGTTAGCGAATGGAAGTCGCTTTGTATAAAAGCATCTGATAAATGCCATAATTGTAAATAAACCTTCACAAAAATCTCCTTCTGACAGACAAACTGGAGGGTCATAAATACTCACAGTGTGTTCTATATGTGGCACTTTTTGCTTTGTATTAGACAAATGCACAGAAAATAATAGACCCACCTTTCTCCTGATACTTGCAATTAAACGATGGACATGAGTATCTCACAGGTTGCAATGTGCTGTAGAATAGATGATCAAAATATGATCATAATTTATCAAAATGTTGTTCTGATGTTCCTGTGAAATCTATCCACGATGCACAAAAACAATGTTGCACCGCTTAATTTCTGTTGCCTGCTGCTCTTTAAAGGGCCCATTTAATTGAAAATCATATGCTTTTTAAATAAATTATTTTAATGTAATACATTACATTTACATTTACATTTACGGCATTTGGCTGACGCTCTTATCCAGAGCGATGTACATCAGTGGACATTAGCACTTTAAGGTTACATTGTTATGCTTGAAGTTACAAAACCTACCATTTACTTGCCAGTCCATAAATGAAGATTGAAACATGGCACTCTGAAGTCACCAATTTCGTGATAAGATAAGATCTTTATTCATCCCGAGGGAAATTCTTCTGCCATAAACATGCTCATTGCAACAAGAGGAATAAATATAAACAATCATTTATTAACCATAAATAAAAATAGCTTAAAAAGAGCAGTAGTAACAGTAGTAGTGCAAATGGAATAACAAAATAACTCTAACAAAGTAACAATTAACTATAACAGATATAATAAAATAACAGATTTGTGTAAGTGGTTCTGAGGGGATGAAACAAACACTCAACAACATACAGATGAGTAAATAAAAGCAGATGAGTAATATTGCACAAACCGAATGAGAAACAAATGACATAAATGCTAAAAAAAAGTTCACCTACAGAGTGATGAGTTATTCAGTCTTATTACCACAGATAGGAAGGACTTTCTGTGGCGTTCGGTTCTACATTTAGAGGCGATGAGTCTTTTGCTGCATGCTCTGATGGTCCATGAAACTGAGAAGCTTCTCGGCCAGGGTCTCCAGTCTGACACCCAGGACAGAACTAGCCTTTTTAATCAGCTTGTTCAGTCTGTTGGCATCAGCTGTCTTCACCCCACTTCCCCATCACACAGCTACAAACACAACACTCTCTACCACAGAGTGATAGAACATGGCCAGCATTTTCCTACACACATTAAAAGACCTGAGTCTCCTCAGTAGGTAAAGCCGGCTCTGCCCTTTCTTGAAAACAGTCTCTGTGTTCTTGGACCAGTGTGGTTTACTGTCAATATGTAACCCTAGGTGTCACAAAAACAATACACTGAGTATCTGGCTACTCAGCCTGCAAAAGTTTAGCTATGTTCATTAATGTTATAAGGAGGATTTCAGCCTGGATTGCTATCACAATAACAAAAGGCAGCCAACAACAAAAAACAATAACAAAAACTAGTACCAGATTTCAACAATTTCTTGATCAGTATGTGTAGAACAGCTGGTTTAGAGAGACTGGCCTTCAGAGCTACCCAGAGACTTTTCAAAGTACAGCAACATCTGTCTGAATGTTGTCAGTAGCACATGGAAATATATGGATTACAAATATTATCCCCATATGTGTATTCTAGTTAGATTCTACTTTTTTAGTGATTTATGGCACAACGTGTTTGATTGTGTCAAGTGTGGGTGGAGCTAAGCCTTCATAAAAGTTACTCAGTTTAGTAAAAATGCTGACACAGTTTTTTAATGCTGACAGTGTCCAGTTGGTGGTGTCACAAGCGTTTACATGTGAAACTTGCTTTATTTATTTTATTGTTGTACTTCTTCTTACACACGCGCGCACACACACACACACACACACACACACACACACACACACACACACACACACACACTTCTAATTTGACAGCAGGTTCTGCACCTATCCTGAATCCCCATTTGGTTTATCCCTTGACTCACCTGTTCATTGCTTGTCTCTCTTTATTTAAGCCCCCTCTACCCTTTAGTCTCTTCCTCATTTTGTGTTGGGAGACTGTCTGTATTTCCTGTCTAGTTCAGGTTTCTGCTTCTGTTCTGTCTGACTTGTGCTCACCCTACTAGTAAAGGCCTCCTTTGTCTGGTGTCCTCTGGGGCCTTGTGTCTTCACAGTGTGCAGTGTGTCTGCCTTTCTTGTCAGGAGTGTGTCCTGTGCCCCACTGCAAGGTTTTTGCTTGGTGCAGGCATGCCCTCGGCAGGGGTGTGTGTGTGATGGATCCCTCCTGTGGGATTGGATAGTCTCCCTGTTGGTGAATCTATGGTACCTTGTGTGGTTGTTTCGTGTAGACCCCTCTTGTAAGTGTGTGTGTGTGAGTGACTGACCATGGCCCTGATCTGGCCTCACCAGCATGGATATTGTGTGTAGTCTTGAAAAGGCCTTTGTTTGTCTGATTCCTATGCGTGTAACTGTGGGTCTTTGCCTGTTCGAGTCATGCGATCTTTTGCTGCATGAGGAATTGCTCAGTCCCTGTTTCTGACCTGTGTGTTTGCTGCTTGTTTTCCTGGTTTCACATTAAAACCAGATCAGCAAACTCCTGCATTTGCATTCCTGTTACATCTGTTTAGTCAAATTATCCACTGAAAGCCAAGAGAGAAACTAAAATCAGCTTCAACATGAAATCCTCACATATGACTCTGGAGTCTTGTAATCATGTTCATATTAGTCTAGGGTGGTTTTCTCTGAGACAATGAATAACCTTTTTTTAAATCAATTAAAGACATCCTTGCTGTGGTGTGAAAATGTTTTGAACCAAATGTATTTATTGTCTTTGTCTCAAACAGAGTGCGACCTTTCATGAGCACAAGAAGACTTATGCATCAGTTTTGGTATTGGAATATTGGCCTTGGCATTTCTTTGTATCAGATCAAAAAGATAACAAGTGGCATCAATCTAAAATCAACTGCAAAATGCCAAATGTATGTAGACATTTGAATTAAAGAAATTCCTTGCATGGCTTTCCCTCCTTCTCCTATAGTAAGTCAACCAGGACTTGCTTGGTATCTGAAATATACTTTACTTTTCACTGGAGCTGTGAGGCCAGTACAATAGAATGTTATGAGTTTACTGTATACAGTAAATTAAATTAACTCGGTTCTGTTAAAGTGCTCCTGAAATGGAACCAGCTGTATCTGTGCTCGGTGCTTTTTGTGTTTACAATGTAAGCGGACTTTAAAGGGCACTCGCTTCTCTTTCTTTAGCATGGGTGAGATCTCGCACAACTCTTTTTAATGTTCAAGTTCATTTAACAGATCTGATTGAAACTGGGAAAAGTTTCTGTTAATGGATATGAATGACTTTAACATTGGATTTTGGTGACAAATGTCTGTGCCCTCAGTACATTTGTGGGTGAAGGAGATAACAGTATTAGTGATACTGAGACTGTCTATATAATAAGAGGAAGAACAAAAGAATTAGAAACAAAATGGAATTTCCCCACAAGGCAATGTTAGCTCTTTCTTTTAACTGTAGATCATGTCGTAAATTATTTAATCTGGTTCAGTTATTGTCTGATTTACATTACATGTAATGCATGGAAACCAATAAAATCTTTGTTTCAAAAAGCACTGTATTTTATTGCATGTGAGTATTATAATGTATTTTTTGTCTCCATTTTTAAAAAGATGCCACTACTACACCATTACCAGCACAGCTGGGCCTTCGGGCTTGTTCCTTTCATATGGTTAGTCTGACATGTGCATACGTGCACAGCATAGCTCACCTGTCTGAGACTCATTGTTAAACCTAGTCATGTGTGAAAAAGCCCCATCACCCAGAAAAGTGGCTTCAGAGTAAACACTGGCACCAGTGTAAAAAATGAACAGTGCTGTACAAAATTGCGATTTTCTTTTAAATAAAAGAGGAAACACAGGCAAGTGGTTTGCATAATGTGTGTGATAGTAATAAACGTATCAGTCCAACCAATCAAAGACGCTTTTGAGCACCATGTGTTAAGCCGTGTGGTTAAAATCTGGTGAGGTTACAGTCCACATGCTAGTCATATGAACATAATGGGTGAAGCCCAGACACCAAATAAGTTTTGACCAATGATTTCTTTTGAGGAACTGGCAAAAAACTCTTTTTTCATGCCAACAAGAAATGATGCCATTTTTTCATAATATTCTATTCCCCCCCACACACAGAGACACTGGAGCCGTCCGAGATTATATGGACAGACTGAATCTTGTGAGGATGAGGTTGAAACTTTACTTCACACTAACAGCTTCTTAGTCATTTCCAGTAATACCTATCACTCCTTGACGACACCTATAACGTCCAAAAAACGACAAATATAAACTCTTATAAACTCTTCTTAATTGAATGTATCTTTTCTTTAATTAGTCTATTCCTTAAGACACTTATAAATAAAATGTATTATTATTATTATTAACTTTTTGTTCTTGTGTCCAAAAAAAACGTTTAAATAAACGTTTAAATAAATCTTCTCTTCTCTAAAAATAATGTAGAAACACACATTTTATTAAAATATAAGCCTTATTTTATTGACAGTTATACATCCGATGAATAAAAATGAATGCATTCTTATGCAAAATAAAGGAAAGCAAATCTCAGTAAGGTTGAAGATCTGCACCACGTGTATGGGTCACAAGTTAACCCCTAAGGATAAAATGAAATAAGCGGTCGGGGCTAATTTTAGTTTAGTTTGTAAATACATTTAGAAGAAATCAGGTGCTGACAGATCTTTTCTGCTAAATTAAAAAGTGTGTATGACATCTGCACGGAAGAAGAGCATCTCAGATGTTCCTGTTTGTGATTCGTCAGCCCCCGATGAACAAGCCTTTCTGACATTTCACGCATTTATCCTGGATTTTATTTGGTTTGCAAGATGCCAAAAACAGACTGCTCACTTTAATGTGTTTTTTCCTTGCTGTATTGTTCTGCAATCAACGCCTCTACTGAGCATAAAAAACAAAGCTATGGTTTCTCTATCTGCCGTTCCATCTTTCGCGTGTATCTGATCCTGACCTGGTTTACCGTACATTCAGCCTACTCAGAATTTCAAAACAGGGCACTTGTTTCAGAGTGACATTCTCTACCATACCAGATGTATCACAACCTAATTTTCAGTCCAACTCAGACAGCAGCAGGAAGAAAAACCCTGGGTAAATCAACAGCTGTGGGCTGCATCGGTGTCTTTATCTCCCAAACTGCTGTAAAGACCACATTGTCTCTGAGGCTTCAAAGAACAGTGTGCACGGCTTTCCGTGGCCAGTGGGTGTTAAATAAAACCCCTTCGGAGTTAGTAGGTCTGTATAAATTATAAATATGCAGAGTGAAGTATCAGCACTTTGGATCCTGACCTTACTTTACGAGAATCGATATTCACTTGAAAATATTCATTTTTCTATCCATCCATCCACCCATTATATGAGCCACATATTTTAACCGGGGTTACACATCACAGGACAGACACACAACCTCTCTCTATCTATCTATCTATCTATCTATCTATCTATCTATCTATCTATCTATCTATCTATCTACCTATCTATCTATCTATCTATCTATCTGTCTATCTATCTATCTATCTGTCTATCTGTCTCTCTGTCTCTCTGTCTCTCTCTCTCTCTCTGTCTCTGTCTCTGTCTGACTGTAAAATAAATTAAGTAATAAGCTGGTTATTCTTTCTTTTTTTAATAAAATATTTCCTTGACTCTAAAAGTGGGAAAAAGATAATCCTGTAAATAAATGTGTAGGCTATGAACTGGAATGGAATTATATAGATTTAGATCACAGTCAGTTTACATGTCAGTTTGAAAAGCAGAAACAGTCTTATTTCAAATGTTCAGCTTTCCATGACCTACAGTAATTAACAGATCATTCCTATTTGTACTTGAAAGGGAAGACTATTAAAAGTGTTGTTATCAAGGTGGTATAATTCAGTGTAAACCTGAACAGAAAAAGAAGGGTGTCAGCCATGCATTCCATATTTCTATGTTGCCTTTTCTCCTTCAAGGAAGAAATGTGAGCTTACCCAAACGGAAAATACTATTTAGCAGAGAGGGGGAGGGGGAGGGGGAGATAACTGAGAGGACCATTGAGAGAATCAGACAGTGAAATTGCAATTTTTATGATCTGAGTAGTATGATCATCAACACTGGATGGACTGCAGGAAGAAATCACCACATATTTCCCCTCTGGACAGTTTGAGTTTACCAAGACCACCCCCACCCCCACCTCCAGGCTTTCAGATGGGCACCCATGACCAATAGTGTGACTATATAAAGGGCCTGGCAGGTACTGAACACTTGCCAGCAGTCACATCTGATGCTTAGAAGCTGCTGTATCTTGTTTAAAACATGATCTGGTTTAGACTCAGTGTGTTTTTCCTCCTTGCATGTATCTGCTCGTATGTTGGTGTTCAGATGATCACATATGTAACCCTGATTTTGTGCCTCTTGCTGCTGGTTCTAGAGCTGAGCCAGAGGGGCAGGGGCTTGTCTGAAGGGGCTGACAGGGCAGTGTTAATAACAGGCTGTGACAGTGGATTTGGCCATGAGCTTGCCAAGACACTGGACAGCATGGGGTTCATCGTGTTCGCTGGGTGTTTACACTCCGATGGTCATGGAGCTCAGACCCTGGCCAAAGAGGGCTCTCCTCGTTTAAGCGTGCTCCAGCTGGATGTAACCAGAGATGAAGATCTGAGGATGGCCAAGGCCTTCGTGGAGGCAAACCTGCCTGAAAAAGGTATTCCCTCCATGTCACTCTATATTAAAACACTCCGTGTGTATTTCAACTCATTCTGTGTTCTCTTACTTGTTAACACCTTAGAGTTAATGTGCTGTAGTGTCTGTTTAAGCATTCAGTGTTAAATCTGTATTAAATCTGTGTTTTTTTTCCTGTTTAGTCTCTTTGTTGTTGTTGTTCTCACAGTGGGACATGCTTAGTGAAAATGTTGGCAAGAATTTCATTTTGTGCTCATTTCACACACTGCCTGACCTTGTCCTCCAGGCCTGTGGGCTGTCGTGAACAATGCTGGGATCAGTGACTGGGGGGAGACTGAGTGGAACACCATCGAAGACTACCAGAAAATTGTAGACATCAACTTATTCGGCTCCGTCCGGACTTCGATTGCGTTTCTGCCTCTTGTCCGAGCATCCAAAGGTCTGTCCTAAAACTTGCACGTGCTGTCAGTAATGTCACATCATGTTATGGACGTCATTTTTTTATTTACGTCATTCACCTCTGTCTTCACTGTCTTCTGATCGCTTCTTCCTCAGGGCGTATGGTGTTTGTGTCTAGCATTTTTGCCTTTTTTCACTGTGTGACTATGGGAGCATACAGTGTTTCCAAAAGAGGCCTAGAGGCCTTTGCTGACTGCCTGAGGGTTGAACTGTCCAGTTTTGACGTAAAGGTAAGAGCAATGTCCTCAAGTAAATTGATTATTTGACCACTTATAAATGTGGATTTGACATGTTTTTAGTTAACCGTAATAAATTTCTTTCAGGTCAGCGTAATTCAGCCAGGAAACTTTGGACCAGCCACAAACATCAGATGCAGAAAATCCACGCAAGACATCTGGGATAAACTGGATGCTGAGCATAAAGTTGTTTTCAATAGAGGTTATGTTGACATGGCAAACAAGTACTTCCAGTCAACCTGCAACACAGGGTTTAAAGATTGTCGCATGGTCACTGATGCTATGGTGCATGCCCTTACTGCCCCTAATCCAAAAACGCGGTATCTGCTCGTCTCCTCTATGGAAATGGTTTTCTTTTCCACATTTCCCCTTTTACCCACATTTATCACAGATGCCGTCTTTAAGCTTTCTCCCCTTTACCACAAGCGCAAAGTGATGCTTTATTCAGGATGTCAGTAGCTGATTTCCCAGAGCGTAAAATTAATGAATTATGAATAAATTAATAAATTAAATGTTTATATATCTGCTTATCTTATTTGTATCTACTGGGGCATTTCAGCTGAATGGTTTGTTTAGTAATCTACATAAGAGTTTATCAACACAGTGGTCATTGAATAGTTGATTTGTTAGTAGCTCATTGGCGCCTTTGCATTTGGTCTGTTGCAGGGATGTGCTGTGTTTTTGCATTTTGTGTGCAGGCAGATGAAGGACGAGCTGCAGTTGCTGCACTCATGTAGTCTGTAGAGCCTCTTACTGTACTGAGGACTGGTTACAGACTGTGCTTCTGGTTCATTTAAGGACATGGACCTACTTGTTTGTTGATTTTTGGGCGTGAGCTGTTTACAAAACTGCAGTAAACTTTCACTCACCTGATCAGAACAGTGCTAGTGTTTATGAAACTGGTACGAGGAAGTGTTTAATATTTTCTCTGTTCAAATGTCCTGATACCCGTCGGTCAGTGGGGAAAAATGTTTCCTTGTAGATGTGATGTATGTATCTTGCACAAGTTCAAATGAACCAGATCATCCCTAACATATGACACTCCTGCACAATACCTGGAGGGACAACGTTGCTGGTTATCATGTGCTTTTGCAGAAAAGTAGCGCATAGATATAGAGCACTGATATGCAAAAATCTAACCACAGAAATTCTTCCTCTTTCTGTGTATTTACGCGTTTGCATGCGCCCTTTGATATGCTTATCATGTCCCAGCTTCTGTCAAAAGCGGACTAAAATCAAGTGTTCTTGCACGTCGTCTGCCTTCCTATAACTGTTTGATGGTCACTTCTTCTCTTTAACTCATTTTCTAGTTCTGTATTGTCCAAACTTTAGCGACCTGCGACCTCAAAAGCTTCCACAGCCCGCAAGAAAACTGAACCAACACTATCCTTTGAAGTACAAATATAGCAATCAATGTAGCCGCTACAATTTTGCTTGCTTGCTCAATCATGCATCATAAATGAATTTTTATACATATACAGATAGATAGATAGGTTTCTGCTTTAACATTGTCAATATATATTTGGAAAGTGTCCTAGAAATGGTCCCGAATCTTTAACATGGATTGGAAAATTTAAATTATAAAGTTATATCCAGTGGTCCCTAGCAGTACCCTCATGGTTCATAGACTGCAAACCACTATTCTAGCTTTAATGCAGCTGCACTTTGAAGAGTCAGGTATTATTGTTTTCGACCCATTAAGAAATTAAATTACATCGGAGGGAAATTTCACATTCATTGCAACTTTGGGCTTGGTGAAGTACAATATACACACCCGCACCCCAGATTCAAACTCACAACCTGATGTAAGGCAACAATGCTACCCACTGCACCACTGTGGGGTCCATCCCTAACTCAAGCCCTTTCCATATTTAGGAGTGAGGTTCAGTTTGTGCAGGCATCTATTTTTTGATAGGATGAAAACAAGTAATTCATGTATTCACTCACACATACTAATTGTGTGTATACAAATTCTATGGCCTGAATGAAAAACATGAGGTGTAATGCAAATACTGTCTGAAGGAAAAGCTTATCCTGACCCTACCTGTTTACACCACATGTTAATGAAATCCAAATAAAATGTGAATAAATACACATCATTGGACTGGAGTATGGTTTATTCTGAAAAAGAGTTTTCTGAAGTATGTACACACAGAGTAAGAGTGATCTCAGCTAGTGTCTGTATTTATATGTA
>JBBJLR010065360.1:0-11196 GCA_037577145.1 Brachypetersius gabonensis
ACAGTGTGAAAGTATTTGTAAATTTGACTGTAAAATGACATTCTTTTGGTCTTGGTTGAGCTTGTGTGTGAAAGAAGTTCAAGTATTTTAAACTGGTGTTAACTGTATGCATTTTGTATAAAAGCAACAAGAAATGTGTTAATTGTATAGCCTACAAAGATGGATGTTGTGCTAACCGTGTTAAGAGTTTAGGAAACTTGTTAAATGTTTTAAAAAAACTGTCATAGCGATTGTAAAAAACTGTAAAAACAAAAAAAAGTGAACCGTTTCGAAGCTTTGTCTGTACTTTCATTCACTCCAGTAGTTAAAACAGAACAAATCCCTGTCATTTAATTCAAGGCATTATCCTGTGATGCTAATTCTACATATGGCTCTATAATCAGGACAGGACGACAAGAAGGAAGTTTCTTTCTCCTTATTTTTATTTTAACGTTACATAATATTCACTGATACAAAAAGACCTCATTTGACATGGCTAATATAAAGATCATGCTTAGTCGGTCCACAGGACGCACACCCTGCTTGGCTAACAGTAAGTCAACGCTTCTTGTGGATTTCATGGCACTCAGGTAGAACATTCAGAGAGACAGCTGTGGAGTTGAGCTTCATCTGTGGAGGGCCTGTCGGTTTTGACGTTTCTGTGTCATCATTCGATTCTTGAAATCAAACTGAAGTGTATCATACAGTAATAAATAATTGTGAAAACACTACTGAGGTAATAGGGGGAAGTCACTATAGGAACCCTCCACAAACTCAGCTGGACTCCCTTTCCTAAAATACCTGAGGGAAAGTCAAGGCACAGAGCTGAAGCCCATCCAGCACAACACTGATCTGAGACACTGGTGGCGAACAATGAGTCAGAACACAAGCCCTTGTGCAGATGGACTGGACCCAGTCCCATATCTGCACTATGAGAATGCCTCTAACATAGACAGAAGATTCATTTTCTTTAAAAATAAACATTTTATAAATGTTGTTCCTCTTTTCAATGGTGGCCCAAATATAACCTGATATATAACCCTGGATATTCTCCAAATGTTGAGCGGTAAAGGCAAATAAACTAAACAGTAACTGTTTTGATACTTGTTTCTAGATGCAATTTCATGCCCAGTGGAAGCCTAAAGGCAGTCATTTCATGCCTTATTACGTTTACGAGCATGAAAAACACACAAAAAATACACAAAATTTTAAAAAAAAATCTTGATGGGGTGTGTAAGCATTTTTGGATTATTTAAAAAAAAAAAAACGTATAAGAAAAAATACAACAAAACCCCCCCCCCCAAAAAACAATAAAACAGGAAGAGAGAGGATGTTTTTGTTTACAGCAATGTGCCATACAGACTTCAACACTTCTGTGACTGGTGTGTGACATCATCAGCCGATGAGTAATCAAGTAACAAAAAAAAAACTTACGTTTTTTCATTCATTCATAAAAACAGCCAAGGAGGTCACGTAACAATAGAAATATGATACCTTTATCACAAATTTACAAAGCAAGCTCAAAGAAAGAAAGAAGCAAAGAATGAAAGAAAGATGGGAAGAGAGAAAGAAAAAAAGTTGCATGACTGTAACATACAAACACAAAATGCTAAACTGTACTGGTAAACTTTAAAGATTCGACCCCCCCCCCCCCCCCACCCCACCCCACAGAGTTCACTAAGTGTACCTTATAGCAGATTATTTACAAACAATATACAACTGTCAAAAAAGACCATGTTTGTGATCGAAGACATGCACAAAATATACCATTTCATTTGAAATATCATTTGCTTATGTCTGCATAGATCAACAAAGGATCTATAAATATTATCCACTTTGGCTGGATTCGGAACGAAATACACTCAGAGTGAAATCCGCAGTGTTTGGTGTTAATGCCTCTGCTTATGGCATGATGGTCTCAGCACCCAAACATGTAGAAATTACTTTCTGATAGAAAGAAAATACAGAATCAACTGACAGAGCGACATTGCAAGGCATGGCCAAGGAAAAAGGACAAAACTTCTAACTATTTCCATCATGCAAAACATGGGCAAACAACACCATTTCTATAGGAAACTTTTAAAAATCAAACACAAGTTCTTCAAAAACAGTTTAAGCCTGATTTGCGTGTTCAGAGGCAGAAAGCCAGTTTGATTGACAGAAGAGCTAATAGGGACACTGTGAGGTTATTTCAGACCTCTGCTCCCTTCTGGGGGAGTTCCTCAATAGAGCAACACCCTCCTCTGTGAAGAAATGGGGTTTAAGCAAAAGTCAACTCTACTTCAGCGGCTGATGACTAATGCTGCGAAGCCTTCTGGTATTGAGCGCTCAGATTTCACCCAAAACCAAAACGGTCAGCACCAGCTGTCTCTTTTTCATCTTCCTCTCCCTCTTGGGCTCAGAAAAAGGCACCAGTCAGAATGGAGCTGGACATTTAGGAGTCAGATTAGGGCTGAACGATTTGGGAAAAATATCTAATTGTGATTTTACTGACATGTTTCAAATACGATTATTTTCTGTAACTTAAGCATCAGGCCTTTTTTCCCTTAAAAACACCAGTTCCTTTATTTTGGACATGAACCCTGAACACAGTGTGTTAAGCTGACTGTTCATGGGCTCTGCATTATATACTTTACCACTAAAATCCTAGAATAATGCCAAACATTACATTTGTGGTTGTTGAGATTTTAAATCTTTAAATCACATTTAAAAAAGTCAGTTCTGGGTGATTCACATGAAATATTCTTTAAGCCCTTCGTTTGAGCCAAACCAGTCAACGTATCTTCACACTATCTTGTATGGACTTAGTCTGCCTGTGACTTGCAGAGTAAATACAAGAAAATGACAACACACAATGAGTCCCAGCTCAACAGTAAACAATGCCAGCACATGCTGGTAGTGTCCACTGCACAAAGATCGCAGTGGATCTGTGTTTTTTTATGTTATATGTCAAAAGTTTTTCTTTGTTCGAACAAAAGAACATTGGACCATTTCCCCTTACAAAGCAAAGAGCTCATATGACATCAAAACCTTAAAAATGAAACCGATGCAATTTGATCTTCAGCTGCTGGTTACAGTTCAATAATGAAATGAAGTTTTAGAGTTAGGGTTAAGAAATGCTCTTAAACAACTGTTTCCACTGGAAAAAAAAGAAAAACGTCAATATGCATGTTTGTCAGGATGTGCAAGAGAATAAACTACAATAGACTCTTCAAACACAGTCTAGAAGTGCTTTCGGTGATCCCCACAAGCTCCTGAAGCGGTGAGGTGGCCAATCTCTGTCTGAGGCAGATTAGGTCAGACTCATCATCTACCCATCTCTCTTTCTCTCTCTCTTCCACATAGAAAGCTCTTAATGACACCAGCTAAAGCCAAGCTGTCAACACAGAGGATGCTGATTGAGCAACACCAGCACACGCAGTTCTGCTCCTTTGTGTCACTGCTGGACTTTCACAACTACATTCACTATTCACTACAGTTCAACTGTATCAGCACCTACCTAAAAAATTAAGAAGAACTAAGGACAACACATTCTGCTGATGTGCGATGATGACAGAGGGAGGAGAGAGAGAGAAAGAGAGATCATGATGGCTGAATGTCCGCTTGTAATACGTTTGTATTACGAGTGATGGGGTGTAGTGTGCAATGTGACTGTCACATGGCTCAGAGTAACACTCAGTCTGTGTGTCTTTGGGGAGGTTGGGATGGGCTGGAGGTTGTTTAGTGACCACCTCCAGCGCCGGGGGGGTTGTGGATCCAGTCAAGGATGATGAGCGACAGGCTGCCAATCATGAAGATGATGCCCACCACCAGGAAAATAAATGCCTGCAGAAGCAAAGAAGACTCAACATGAGTGCCCATCACCTTATGTTATGATAGCCCAAAACTGTCTAAACTGTTCCAGCTTCAAGATTTTCCTTATCTCAAAAACAGCATATGATTAAGTTAATTTAAGATATATATATATATATATTTATATATATATAATAAAACCGGCACTGCATAGATAGACAGATATATAGATAGATAGATAGCAGTCATTTTTACTAAGTCCAAGCCAAGTCTCATGTCTTTGAGTGACACCTTTACAAGGTGCTATTATGGCAAACGAGGGGTCGTTGGAAACAGTATGAGATATAAATAAATAATTCCATGAAATGAACATGGTTTACGAGTTTATGACTCACAAATCAAAGCACCCAAGACCGAGTCAAGTCTCAAGTCATTGAGGGCAAGTCTAAAGTCAACTCACAAGTCTTTGTTTGTGTGACTTAAGTGCGATTCGAGTCTGAGTCTCAGACTTGAGTCCCCATCTCTGATAGATAGATAATATATAATATTGTTCTATGTAATGTTTATAAAGTTTTAAAAATGGAACGCAGGTGAATCAAGCAATTCTGTCAGAAGACAAGCTTATTTTCCGACACCTTATTACAGGCTTAACTTCGATTAAAATTTCAGACCTGTACTGACAGTACAGCCGACTGAGTTTGTGTTGGTCAAACGGTGTGTAACTTACTGATATCTTCTGAGGGGATCTGAATGGTAGGCTCTTCACCAACCGCAGATAGAAGGCAGCAGGCAGAATGAATATCAGCATGGTGGCAGCAGAGGAACCTAAAAGAGAAAGAATGAAGTATGAAGAAAATGTAGTCCAACCAAGAATGAATCTTTTCCTTCATTATTTGGAAACGGTGGAAAATACCATTCGAGTACCAGTCAAGGCATGTTTGTGATGAATCAGCACAAAAGGATGAGTTTTCACTTTCACAGGGTGGCCTGTAGATGTTCTCCATTCTGTGACTCATGGTTTCTAGCGCTCTAACTGCAGCAGCACACAGGTGAACGTGACCACTCACCTATAAAGCCAAAGATGTCTCTGATCGTAGGGACAAAGATGACGAGTAAATTATTGAAGATCAGGATGCCCAGAGCGATGAGAATGTGTCTGAACCAGCTGAAATCTTGCCCAGCAAACAACAGCGTGACAATAGAAGAGCGAATCTACAAAACATGGACACACATACAAAGAATCCTTAGGACAAAAAGACAGTATCACAGATCAATTCAATTCAATTTAATTCAATTTTATTTATATAGCACCTTTAACAATGGTCATTGTCACAAAGCAGCTTCACAAAATGAAATAAATTGTGTGTATGAATGTGTGTGTGTATGAATGTGTGTGTGTGTGTGTGTGTGTGTGTGTGTGTATGACTTTGTAAATACAAAATAGGTTCATGCACTTAATACTGGCTTCAAAAGATTTTATCTTTACACACTGATTTATCCCGAATTTTAGTAAGAACAATGTGGGCTAAATCTTTTAGCTCACTAAGAAGGCAGGATATTGTGGTTTTCGTGGCTAACTGAAAGAAAATGAAAAATAAACAGTTTCATTAATGAAAAGTGAATGTGGATTTTCAGCCCAATAAAGTGTTCTGGATGGATAATGTAAGAGGATATGAAAGTAATATGTACAGTGTGTTTTTTCTCTTTTCTCTGTAGCAAAGCTGCTTTGTTCTTAGAGGAGAGTAATCATTCCTTTCTTCAGAAGCAGTTGTGGTAAACCATGGCTTAGACTGCAAAAAGGCATGTGTAACACAAAGAGAACTCAATTTCTTTCTATTTATTCTATTTATTTGAATTTAACATACTGGGAAAAACATAAAACAAATAAAACATGTCAAAAGAAGAAGTGAAGTTCAGAAGTGATTCTCTGTAGATTTTTTCCCCTGCTTTACCTTGCATACAAAAACCTTTTATACGTACATTAAAAAAAACCACGGTGCATGTATTAAAATACAGTCTATTCAGGGGTAACTTCGGTATTTACATTCTAGCACTGCAGGAGACAGCAGTTCAGTGTAAACTGTACAGTACGGACACGGGTTTACATCTACATTTTTTAAGTCAAGTATTAAGCAGTGTTTAAAATGAAACTTAAGTGTTTTGGGGGCATATCTAGGGCTTACACAATAAAAAAAGGCATTTTCACGATACATGGGTGCTCTTGGAACGTACACTGTACACTGACACTGCATCGGGGGATTTAACATCGCCCTTTAATGGCTTTAAACAAAGGATCCTTTCTGGTACCTGTAATTACTTGTAAGCCAACTGATGATTTTGTTTCATGTGGTAACAAGTTATTTAATCAGTACTTTGCTTGAAACATTTAACAGTAAAATAATACTATTTCAACAAGTCAAATTCCGCCCTGATCTTCTTTTTACAGAGCAGGCAAGGAGTGACTGCTGAGAACAAAACAATGAAGCTCTGTAAAACAATTATGAACTTGTTCAAATTATAAGGTACTGATGTCTGGTCCCACCTATCAATCTGATAGGTGATCTGCGGTCTGTATGTGGTTCGCACACACACACACACACACACACACACACACACACACACACACACACACACACACACACACTTGCGGACATAGATGAGGATACACACAAGACCTGAATGAAGGGGTTTTGTGTAAGAATACAGTAGAAGCAGGTGTGTGAGAGATCAGTTAATGAGCTGAAGCAGGTCACAGGACCAGCCCTGATCCGCTCAGAGTGAAGGCCTGGGAACACCAGCGCACTGGGGGAAAGTTCATCGCCTAAAGAGGTGAAGTGAAGGCACCACGAGGCCACACACACACACACACACACACACACACACACACACACGCAGGGGAACGAGTACAGGGCGGGGCCTAGGCCACTGGATTAACTTTCTGTGTGTGAAGCTTGTGAAACGACCTGAGAGAGTTGCATCAGCCAGATCGCTGTGCGCCTGCCCTCACACCGTCTTCCGCAGTGTTTATACTACACACTAACAAAACTATATTCTACTTCATGTGAAGACCTGCCGACCTAAAAAGGCAGAGCAGCATTTTCAAATGAAGCAGAAAATACGTTTAGGGAATAATTAAATGTGGCTTTTAAAGCAACTTAAAAGACAACTGTTAAATATTATTTTATTTACTAACACATAAGCCACAGAGAAGAATGCAGACAAGCAGATCGATACACTTCCAGGAGAACACTCTTTTCAAGTTGCGTCTCTCTTCTAGTTCAGCCTAAGCTGACAAAGTTTGAGAAGTTCACCAAGAAAGAGTGAGCACATCACCAGAAAGTGTAAAAAGTCACGAAAAACAAATACAAGCAGCTGTAAAAAAGCCTAAGCACGAATTTTCAAAGTATAATTCTAATCAAGTACAAAATTATAAGACCTTAAAATCCAATTAACAACAGACTGTTATGATTAAACACTGAATTTCCGGTCTTAAGGGCCAGAACAACACAGCTTGATTTGAATATATAGGAAATAACTGCAGTTACAATACTGGTCATAAGATTTGCAATTATTTACTTCTGTCAAATCGTTCAGATCTCTTCTACAGATGCTTATTGCGTTCCTCCACAGCTCGTTAAGTCTTTTTTTACTACTAGTTCCCTCTTTTTTCTTTCTCCTTCTCATCCTCTCTCTCTCAGATAGGTGTCTGGATAGTATTTTTAGCAGGGTGATGCCAGTGTCCCACTCTTTTGCGCAGGTTCTTACATAATGGGGCTGTTACTGGTTGGCACCTGGGTGTGACATTTCGGTTACCCCAGTTCTTTCGGCTGAAAGAATTCGGCGCCCACCAGTGAGCGGTGGGGAGCCTTTGGAAGGTGCATGTGTGATATTCACCCAGCGGCGTTCTCTGTCTGCCAGTCTCCGTGGAGGTGAAGCATGTGGCTGCAGGCCACGGCAGTGAATCATGGGGCAGAGCTGGGCGCAGGTTAAAACCCATGCAGCCACAGTAATCAAACAGTAGAACTGAGGCAGGTTATTATGGGGCAAAAATAACAGAACTACACCTGTGTGCGGCTCCTGTAGCTTGCATTTATTATCCCACGACTAAACAGGTACAATTTCCACAACTGTTGATTTCTAGCTAATGCCAGTGTCTGGAGTCACACAACAAACCCTTTCAAACCAAAGCTTTTGCATGCTGGGACAAGTCTGAAGCTGCAGATTCATACACTACTGTGTTACTGGAATTTTTTATTTATTGCTTTTTTGCTTTAGCACTAATTAGCTTAATCCATCTGCTCTTGATGTTAAGGCAGTAAAGCCAATGTTCCAAATGCCAAAAGATTGTCGTATGCTGTTCTCATCTGACGGCGCTGTGCTGCATCATAACCTAAACGGAACTACAGCTCAGAGGACAATGACCCCCCGGTGACCTTTAAGATGAGCCCTTACAGGCACAGACACTCTACTGAAGGTTAATGAACAGACTTTTAAACCATTAACACTCACAGCTATTTCTTATATAAAAGTATGTTGCTATGTTTTGCTAAGTACCTGTTCATTACTGAGGCTCAGTCAAAAGTGTGGATTCTACACTTTAAACCTGCACCACATTTCTGCCTGTAAGTAGACAAGTAGATATATCAATAAGAGCTAAGTCTGATGACAAACTATTATACATTAGAGTATTTCTACCATGAGTAAGAAATGATGTAAAACGTCCCACAGGTGACTTCACTTCCCCTGCCTTTCTGAGTTGTGGCCACACGTGTTCATTACAAAAATATGTCACTAGTGGGCCTGAACCTCGTGTGATATATTATCATCCACAATTCTTTCAACAAGGAATGTAGTTTCATAACAGTAGGCTGGGGCTGACAAGCAACACTTTTAACATTACTCCAAATATTACTGCTATCATGAAACCAACAGAAAACAAACAAACTCAAGTCTTTCTGTTACATCATTTGAAAGGATCCTTTACGTTGAGCATAGTTACAGACACGTTCTATAGTTATGAGATTATCTATTTATCCTGACGTGTATAATCAGATTATGACTGCAACACATATGATGTCAAAGCTCTGTTTTTAAAACAGTCAGAAACCGTAAGAGCCCGGTCATGAGATAAACTTACTCCATAAGTCACATGCGTATCACAGTGGAAAAAGCCCAGTAATGAACCCGTGTCCATCAGTAGGAGACATAGTTTACTGAGCTGTATCACTGTTGCTAAGCCAAGGTCTCTGCAGACAAAGCAAATGTAATCTCTTTGTTTCTGTGAAGAGCTGTGACCTTTCAGAAATGTGATGGGTAAGGATCGCCAGAGACCACAAAATGTCTCGTTCTCTCATATATCCACAGGCCCTTCAGCCTGCAATTAAATGCTATTGTCATCCGAGAAATGCTCCAGATTTCTGTGGAACCCTGTAAGAACATGATGACTGAAGCTTGCAGACGAAATGTGTTTCCTTGAACTTAGAAAAGGAGCATAAAACCTCTGTTCTGAGTGTGTTTTCATTAACACCGGTTTTCTGTTCATTTAATAAGAACAGGAAAAAACAATGTGCTCCTAAACTGCCCATTAACATCAAATTTGTGATCTTAGTAAAAAACTTCCACTACATTTAAGAGCCTTTATAACTTCGGTTAACTGATTCATTCAAATCTTTAACGTCAGTAGCAGCTTATGCTCCAAATTAAAGCTACACATACACCATGTTGAAGGTAGCAGACAAGAGGAGAGCCTGATGCAAACCTGTAGCTCTCCTAGTGGTAAGATAGCGGCACTGCACTGATTCCCTGCAAGGTCGAGTTGTCTGCACACTCACACATACGCCGACTCAGTACAGTGGAATATTCCATACGCCCCCCACCTCCCCTCGGTGTCCCTCTCATTCACCCCTCCTTTCGTGAATCTCCATGTGTATCTGCAATCGTAGCTGTTCGGTTAGGCCAAGTGGTTTAAGGTAAATGTCATTTTACACACATGGATGCATTAGTGATGCATCTATTAATTACACCATTCTGTGTGACACCTGCCAAAAACTATAGTCTTCTGAACAATTCCTTCCTCCACAAAACTGACATTCACAAGTGCTGGATCAAACTGCACTGATCGACCACTTTCATATCCCACAGCAGACACACTGGTCCCCACTATGCCTCTAAAAAAGCTCAGATAGGGACTGTGGACAAGCTGCTGGAAAAGGGCTAGGATTACTGGGAGACTGACATTATATATTGAATTATAATTCCCATAATTCATTCCTGAAATGAATATAATTTTACAATAGCCCCATCTGGTGGACACTTAATGTGTTGCAGGTTTTTATGACAACAAGGCAGAAAACACATAAGAAAAAAAGGCTGAAGTGCTGCTGCAGTTGGAAGAAATCTGAAAATCACAAATGCAATTTTTTGAGTTGGACAAAAACGATTCTAATAAAACATCTCATTAAATCTTATTTTACTTTAAGAGTCACAAATCAATTTGCACTCTCTACTGGACGACTCTGCCCTACAAAGGCAAAAGACCTTAACTTCCCAGAGTGTGAAACTGAGAAAAATGACTTCAAAGTTTTTTTGTTGTCCAGCCAACTGTATGATAGGTAGGACACTGAAAATTTGCAGGTAGTTATTCATAATGAATACATTTATCTACATGAAAAATTTAAGCTTAAACTTGAACTTTGACCCTTATTCAGAAGTTACTGTATCCTGCTTTTGCAATTTCTGCAAAACAATAATGGGTCATACAAAGGCAAAAATACCTTAACTTATAATTTATTGAGCATTTGGACTTTTATCACTTTATACAAACATTTCTATGATAACAATTATAGCCTTAAAATAACATTTAGTGAGTTATGGCTACTAAGGCTTAAAATTACATCAATAGAATATTACCAAAAAAAAAGAGAATTTTAAGGCTAGAACAGTACTGGATCACTTTAAAACCTTACGTTGTACTTAAAAAAAAATAAAAATAAATAATTTAAGAGGTCAAAGTATCCTTACACCTATATTTGTTACATTTAAATTGTTTGATTTTCCCTTTGAGAAAATGAATATGCTGGTACTGCATGCAGATGACTAGACAGTTCTCTCTCTCAAACTTGATATGATAAAGATTGATTATCTTGATATGGTCCGTTTATAATGGTTTAAAAAGGGAGTCTAACAACAAGAAGTTTTTTAATTAACAAGAACGTTGAAACGAAATAATCGCGTGTGTGCAAGGCGCTGTACAAATAAAATTGAACTGAACTGAAAACTGAATTGTGAGTGTGAGAGATAGAGAGACGTTGTTTTCTGTCAGTGAGTGGAGAGTCAGACTGGCAGGGAACTAGCCGCCGTGTATGACACGAGAAAACTTGTACTACTAGTTAATAGTATCCAGGCTTTGATTTATGGTGTCTTGCA
>JBBJLR010065381.1:0-11195 GCA_037577145.1 Brachypetersius gabonensis
TCTGCACTGTCGGCCTGCACTCTCGGTCTGCGCTCTCGGTCTGCACTGTCGGTCTACGCTCTCGGTCTGCACTGTCGATCTGCGCTCTCGGTCTGCACTGTCGGTCTGCACTGTCGATCTGCGCTCTCGGTCTGCACTGTCGGTCTGCACTGTCGGCCTGCGCTCTCGGTCTGCACTGTCGGCCTGCATTGTTGGTCTGCACTGTCGGTCTGTGCTCTCGGTCTGCACTGTCGGTCTGCACTGTCGGCCTGCGCTCTCCGTCTGCACTGTCGGCCTGCACTCTCGGTCTGCGCTCTCGGTCTGCACTGTCGGTCTACGCTCTCGGTCTGCACTGTCGGTCTGCCCTGTCAGCCTGCGCACTCCGTCTGCACTGTCGGTCTGCGCTCTCAGTCTGCACTGTCGGTCTGCACTGTCAGCCTGCGCTCTCCGTCTGCACTGTCGGTCTGCGCTCTCGGTCTGCACTGCCGGCCTGCACTGTCGCTCTGCACTGTTGGTCTGCCCTCTCGCTCTGCACTGTCGGTCTGCACTGTCGGTCTGTGCTGTCGCTCTGCGCTGTCGTTCTGCGCTCTTGCTCTGCACTGTCGGTCTGTGCTCTCCGTCTGCACTGTCGGCCTGCACTGTCGGTCTGCGCTCTCGGTCGGCACTGTCGGTCTGCACTGTCGGTCTGTGCTCTTGGTCTACACTGTCGGCCTGCGCTCTCGGTCTGCACTGTCGACCTGCACTGTCGGTCTGCACTGTCGGTCTGCGCTCTCGGTCTGCATTGTCGGTCTGCGCCATCGGCCTGCGCTCTCGGTCTGCGCTCTTGCTCTGCACTGTCGGTTTGCGCTCTTGCTCTGCACTGTTGGTCTGCGCTCTCGCTCTGCACTGTCGGTCTGCACTGTCGGTCTGCACTGTCGGTTTGCACTGTCAGACACGGATGGATAAAGGCTTTGGTTTTATTTCTCTACTCTTGTCCTGCTCGGAGCCGTTTACAGCAGGGAAAGAATAACATGCGGTTCTGAGGCTGCATGAGAAAGGCGGACTGATAACTCTGAGCATGGCTGGTCCAGGGTGTAATCTCTCTCTCTCCCTCACACACACACACACAAACACACACACACACACACACACACACACACACACACACACACACACACACACACACACACACACCATTCTGCCTTTCTGCCACTCAGCCTAACAGATGAGCCACTCTTTGTGTTTTCTTAACCATGGAGAACATTCATCTCCACTGACAGAGATCACACACGACTTTTCTCCCACTCTCTCTCTCTCTCTCTCTCTCTCTCTCTCTCTCTCTCTCTCTCTCTCCCTTTCTTTCTCACTCTCTCTCTCCCTCTATTACTCTCTCCCTCTCCTTCTCTCTCTCAGTCTATTTCTCTCTCTCTCTGTCTCTCTCTTTCTCTGTCTCTCCATTTCTCTCCTGCTCTCATCCTCCCTCTCTCTGTCTTTCTCTATCTCTCTCTTTGTCTATATTCTGCCACTTCTTTAGCTCTGCCCCTGTTTCTCTTCACTCAACCCCATAACAGAGTATTTATTCTCCCTCTCCTTCTCTTCTCTTATGTGTGAACCCATAACCCTCCCACACACGCAAACCCATAACACTCCCACACACATGAACCCATAACCCTCCCACACACGCAAACCTATAACCCTCCCACACACGCGAACCCATAACCCTCCCACACATGTGAACCCATATTTCTCCCACACATGCAAAACCATAACGCTCCCACACACGTGAACCTACAACCCTTCCACACACGCAAACCCATAACCCTCCCACACACGTGAACCCATAACCCTCCCACATATGTGAACCCATAACCTCCCACACACATGAACCCATAACCCTCCCACACACACGAACCCATAACCCTCCCACACACACAAACCCATAACCTTCCCACACACAAACCCATAACCCTCCCACACACACAAACCCATAACCTTCCCACACATGCGAGCCCATAACCTTCCCACACACACAAACCCATAACCCTCCCACACACACGAACCTATAACCCTCCCACACATGCAAATCTATAACCCTCCCACACACACAAACCCATAACCCTCCCACACACTCAAACCCATAACCCTACCACACACAATCCCATAACCCTCCTACACACCCAAACCCTCCCACACACGCAAAGCCATAACCCTCCCACACACTTGAACCCATAACCCTACCACACACAAATCCATAACCCTACCACACACAAACCTATAACGCCCCAACACACGCAAACCCATAACCCTTCAAGACACACACAAACCCATAATCCTCCCATACACGCGAACCCATAACCCTCCCACACATGCAATCCTATAACCCTCCAGCACACACAAACCCATATCCCTCCCACACGCAAACCCATAACCCTCCCACACATGCAAACCCATAACGCTTCCACACACGCAAACCCATATCCTTCCCACACACACTCCACTCGGACACCAAGGCTCCTTATATCAGTATCATTACTCATATAAAAACGGTTATTATTATTAGCAGCTGGTCTCCATCACATCTGGCTTAAAGCACATAAACTGTCACAAGAACTGACCTCAGGTATCATTAATTAGCACTTCATTAAATACTGCACTACTGAAGGTGGAATGTAAAAGTGTATTATTGATTTATTATGAAGAAGCATCATAATGTAACCGGAGTGGAATGTTTTAGATTACAAAGCTTCAGCCTCTTGTCTCTAATGATGACAGGACAGTATGGACTTTAATGGACAAAGTCTTTAATGAAATGTTCTTTTTAAAGTTTAGTTCACCTCTCTTTAGTCTGAAAGGAGGTTCAGTCCACAGGGTGAAGAAGAACAGAAGCTGCGTTCCCCCCTGATGCCTCCCTGTTTACCAGCAGCTCCAGAAATGGCTGGAAAACAAAGGGAGACTTAAATGAAATATTCAATCTCTTCATTGTCTTCACCCCCGTGAGCAGAATCAATAAAACATGGCGTCGAAGCCTCGCCGGCTTTAACATGTGCTGTGGGCTTTGAAACCTCCCCAGACGGCACTTCCCACCCCCAACAGCCCCCCTCCCCACGCGCAACACAGCCGAGACTCGCTTTGATCTGTGATTTAATCAGTGCAGCTCCACGCGAGCCTCGTTCCGCCCCAGAGACTCCACTCAGCTGGGATTAGAACATCCCAGGAACCTCTCACAGAAATGCTGGAGCTTCAGAATTCCTCAGGACCAGCCGGCAGACTGACAATACAACATCTACAGACTGACAAACATCTACAGACTGACAATACAACATCTACAGACTGACAATACAACATCTACAGACTGACAGTACAACATCTACAGACTGACAAACATTTACAGACTGACAATACAACATCTACAGACTGACAACATCTACAGACTGACAAACATCTTCAGACTGACAAACATCTACAGACTGACAGTACAACATCTACAGACTGACAGTACAACATCTACAGTCTGACAAACATCAACAGACTGACAATATAACATCTACAGACTGACAGTACAACATCTACAGACTTACAAACATATACAGACTGACAATACAACATCTTCAGACTGACAATACAAACCTCCCCAGACGGCACTTCCCACCCCCAACACCCCCCCTCTCCACGTGCAACACAGCCGAGACTCGCTTTGATTCTGTGATTTAATCAGTGCAGCTCCACGCGAGCCTCGTTCCGCCCCAAAGACTCCACTCAGCTGGGATTAGAACTTCCCAGGAACCTCTCACAGAAATGCTCGAGCTTCAGAATTCCTCAGGACCAGCCGGCAGACTGACAATACAACATCTACAGACTGACAAACATCTACAGACTGACAATACAACATCTACAGACTGACAATACAACATCTACAGACTGACAAACATTTACAGACTGACAGTACAACATCTATAGACTGACAAACATATACAGATTGACAATACAACATCTACAGACTGACAATACAACATCTACAGTCTGACAAACATCAACAGACTGACAATATAACACCTACAGACTGACAGTACAACATCTACAGACTGACAAACATCTACAGACTGACAGTACAACATCTACAGACTGACAAACATTTACAGACTGATAGTACAACATCTACAGACTGACAAACATATACAGACTGACAATACAGCATCTACAGACTGACAATACAACATCTACAGACTGAAAAACATCTACAGACTGATAATGAAACATCTACAGACTGAAAAACATCTACAGACTGACAATACAACATCTACAGACTGAAAAACATCTACAGGCTGATAATGAAACATCTACAGACTGACAATAAAACATCTACAGACTGACAAACATCTACAGACTGACAGTACAACATCTACAGACTGACAAACATTTACAGACTGACAGTACAACATCTACAGACTGACAAATATTTACAGACTGACAGTACAGCATCTACAGACTGACAATACAACATCTACAGACTGAAAAACATTTACAGACTGAAAAACATCTACAGACTGACAATACAACATCTACAGACTGAAAAACATCTACAGACTGATAATGAAACATCTACAGACTGACAATAAAACATCTACAGACTGACAAACGTCTACAGACTGACAATAAAACATCTATAGACCGACAAACATCTACAAACTGACATTAAAACACATTCACACACTAACACACACACACACACACACACTAACACACACACACACGCTAACACACACTACAGTCTCTGACTACACACAGTAGTGGGGAGGAGTTCCTGGGAGGTTTGGAGTGTCCAGGTCCTCTGGAGCTGAGATAGCTGTCCTACTGTCTTGCTGTCCTACTGTCTTGCTGTCCTGCTGAACCATCAGGGTTTCAAATTCAGATCTGTTGGAGGAGACACAGAGTGAGGACAGGAGAAAACACATCCCATGATTTAAAGGTCACTGAGCAGGAGCTCACAAACACACTCACACACACACACACACACACACACACTCACTCACTCACTCACACATACACACACACACACACATACTCATACGCACTCACACGCACTCATACACACACAAACACACAAACACACACACTCTCACATACACACACACACACACACACACACACACACACACACACTGAAGCTCAGCAGAATGTAGTGTGTGTTTTCTCCACTGGAATACAGGGGGTCCTCAGGCTGGGGTGTGCTTCCTCTTACACCAGAATCCGGGTTCGATCTTCCATCATGTGTGGAAGCTCCTCTCAGGTCATTTTCAGGGTCCTGAAACGGATTCTTCACTGTATCTGACACTGACGCCAACTCTACCAGGACGTCTTCCGCTGTTTCAGCTCCAGCCCCCGAGCTGCAGGACCACCCAACTGTCCCCTGCTGGTCAGTACCTGTGTGTATGTGTGTATGTGTGTGTCTGTGTATGTGTATATATGTACGTGTGTGTGTGTGTGTGTGTATGTGTGTATGTGTGTGTCTGTGTATGTGTATATATGTATGTGTGTGTGTGTGTGTGTGTGTGTGTGTGTGTGTGTGTGTGTGTGTGTGTGTGTCTAAGAACTGAAAATAAAATCTGTTTTAAAAGCCGGTCCAGCACGATGAAGTTTCACTGCCCCGATTGTTCCAGTTTCAGTAAGAGTTCATCAAAAATAAGGTCAATACCTTCCCTAAAGCGCAGGACAAGAAAGTGGAGCTTTAAATTTACACTCAACACCTGCTTTATTAGAAACACGCACGCTATACTTGCACCCACGGGCCGCTTTATTGAAAACACCTTCCTTGTACTTCCACTCATTGGCCACTTTATTAGAAACACCCTTGTTATACTTCCGCTCAGTGGCCACCTTATTGAAAACCCCAGCCTTGTGCTTCCACTCCCTGCCCCTTTTACTAAAAAACTCTCACTTTGTTCTTCCGCTCAATGGCTACCTTATTGGAAACACCCACTTTGTACTTCAACTCACAAGCAACTTTCTGACCACTGGTGTCCAGACTGTTCTCAGCGCTGTAGTGATACTGACATGTGAGTATGGAACGAGCGCATCAGGCACAGTGATATTACTGGCAGGTTTAGAGTCAAAAATATCCAGCCAGGAGCAGCGCTGGGGTCAGAAACGAACCACTGATGAAGGCATGGAGGATGGTTCACACACACTGCATGCTATACAAACACACACGCCTGCCGCCGCCGCCGTAACGGCCCTGCGTGTGTTCCCCGGAAGTGTGTGTGGGTGTCTGTATCGTGAGCCCAGGGTGTACCTGCACTATCTTTAATTAAACATTCCTTTTGAACTTGCTTCTGTGTCTTTTGGTCATTTGAATCCATTTCGATTGAGTTAATTAGCCAGTTAGGTCACTACTGTGTCATGTGGAGTTGGCTCAGCGACGGCCAGGATAATTAGAGGTGGAATTTATGATTCCACACGAAGCATACGTCTTTATGACACATCGAATAAAGGTCCTGGTGTGAGTCTATAATCATGCCCTAATCCCTCTCCCCTTAAGACGTGCAGCTCTTCACTTGCTAATTAGTGTGATCGCATCAATTTTATTAGTATTTTTATGGCTGAAATTTGGTGCCGCTTCTCCTCTGAAGCAGTTTGAGGTACTGACACAGTTCCAACTCTGACACATGTGTTATACCCCCACTTGTATACAACTGATCAGGAGCCAAGTATTAATCATTTAACTTTTGAGTGCACAGCATAACATGGTTGCACCTCCTAACTACTTCCCACGAAAACATACCGCCACACCGGTGTGATCTGGAACATTCAACGCGGAACATTCTAACACTTCTAACTGCTGATCATCACTGCAGGTTAATGGAGATTCAGGATTACAGTCGATACATCATCGTCTTGACACTCAAGAGTTTTATATTTATACTTTTACACATCTGACAGTCCATCAGTAACGAAATCACACTAAACTCGGGCTGCATCCCAACAGCTGATGTACCAACTGATGCACAGAGTGAGGGCTGTGCAGGACACTCAAGAGCACAAAACACACAACCAGGAAACACACACTTACTGTTTAACGCTGTAAGACAAATCTTTTTTTACTATTGAACCACGTGACACATGTCAAAGCAACACCAGCAAGTGACCCTGGAGAGCTGCTGTTTTGGATACACACCTTTATGAACCGTATTTATCGAGTCGTTATCTTTTCCCTTATTGATTCATCACTACTATGCCACTGTCACTATAGCAACCACAGCTTGTGCTCCTGTACAACAACCATGACCAAGGTATTAAACAAGTCAGGAGGCAAAGACAGTCTCACTGACTAGAAGATATTTAGAAAATTACATTCAAGTCAGACAGAGACGTGGCAAATGCTGATTCATGTAGATGTACATGATATGAAAACATTAAATGATGTGATAAATCATGTTTAAAGCAATAGTTCTTAGAAAAAGCACACCTAACCAAGATTGTTTTTTTCACAATATGTTGCTACTTTCACACTGTCACACTGTCCTAAACCAAGTCCACAAGTCTGATCCACCATATTGAAGAGCTGGGTGTGGTTTGAGGGTCCAGAAAAGTTTTGGGTTTGTGTTTACAGTAAAAGATTTGAGTGACTATTGACTTTGTGTTAACGACATTAGCCTCATAGCTCCAGCTCTGAATTAAAGAAAATAAATATGACTCAAACACGTCTCAACTGATCGACCACATCTGGGGTCAGAGGAACACTGTGAAGGTATGATTTTTATGCCTAACAGTTTCTTTCATATGAAAAGAGACAAGTATAAAGGTCAGTTTCGACTTCACACTGGTTTTACATCATATTGCATAAGAGTCGGATCATTGGAAAAGGCCAGGCTTCCTTTAATTAGCGTTAGAAATTCAGGACCAGTGAACCAAGACAAACGGTTCAAAATGAATGAATCAGGTATTTTGAAAAATGACTGAGGTAAAAAATCCACAGGCAGTTAAAATCACAAATGTGACAGTCATCAGACAAATCAAACGAGTCGAGGCAATTTCTGTCCACAGATCACTCTGTGCTCTTAATTAGGTTTTGCAGTGTGTGTGTGTGTCACAGCTGACCGCTAACTTCACAGATAATGAAGAACGCGATTGAAGAGACCTAAAATTAGCAACGCTGTCAGACAGACAGAGAGAGCGAGCGAGCGAGAGAGAGAGAGAGACATCACAACAGGTCAAGACTCAAGACTGTGAAGGAGTGCTGGAAGACCCCCCCCACACACACACACCAAGAGTGGTTCAGGGTTCTGAGTGGTGAGTGTGCCTGAGGATCAGAGGAGAGTTATTGAAGAGAGAACACACACACACTCCCTCTGTCTCTCTCTCATGGTCTCATGCACTTTCTGATTCTCTGCCTTCTGCCCTTGCCCTCTCTCTCTCTAACACACACACACACACTTCAAACCTCATTAAAAAACACTACACAGGAGAAGAGAAATGTCTGATACTACCCGGACTCCACAATCTGCAACATGCAAAATATTTACGAAAATTTTGTCTAAATGATACTAATTCACTTTCACACCATAAACAGACAATGGTTCGTTTTAACCTGCAGATAAAATATATATATGTATATATATATATATATATATATATAATCATTATGCCTTTTACACAGCATGAGTTATTTTACTAAGTTATTTTAGAACATATAAGTTCAAATTATTAGAAACCCCTACTTTGTGCTTCCACTCTCTGGCCACTTTATTAGAAACACCTTGTGCTTCCACTAACTGGCCACTTTACTGGAAACGCCTATCTTGCGCTCTCCTCTTTTCAGATGTGCAGGTTCAGACTGGAGTCAGTCAGCTGCTACAGTTTATCAGACCCATCAACCCCATTCATCACTGCTCAGTTGTTTCTGAGCACTGAAAGCCCAATGAGAGCAGACACTGATCCCTGATGAAGGTCTCGAGGAGCGAACACACACTGGGCATCAACAGATGGGCTGCAGTCTGTAACTGAGAGTGGTTTCTGATAAAGTGGCCAAGGGGTTTAATACCCTTAAAACAGAACCTTCAGGGTTGGTTTCCTGGACTAAACTGCATGGCTAATAACAAATCTCCACTGAAAATTCTTTTGAGTCTAGGCTTAGGCCAAATCTGTGTCTGTGAAACAGGGCTCTCATCTTGATGTTCAACTGAAAGGCAGCAGTAGAAGGGATTGGGCTCTGTTTGGAAAGGGCAGCGCAGCACAGCTCTGATCAGATACGCAGTCAAATGACTTTTCCTTTTGATGTTTATCTGTTACAGCGGAATCATCCCTATTTGAATATCTTCTGAAGCCCTAACAGTATTTTTAACGCAGTCACGGCCTTGACCTTCCCCTCATCTCAGAATCCCCTGCAACCAGGGGTCCAAGCACCGCAGACACAGGGCGACTCCAATGCTCACATTTATTTTTGTTAATACAGACATTTATACGCAGGCGACATATACCACAAACATGTACACTTCCACTGATAAACCTGTGGGGAGCGCCGTGGTGCATTTCGAAAGAAGAAAAGAAACGAGCGAGAAAGAAAGAAAAAGTAAGAAAGAAAATGAAAAAGATAGAGTAAGAGAAAAAGAAAGGAATGACAGCGAAAGAAATAAAGAAAGGCGAAAGAGAATGACAAAAAGAAAGAAAGAATGAAAAAGAAATAAAGAAAAAGGGGTGGAGAGAAAGAAAAAAGGAAAAGGCAAATGAGAAAGAGAAAAAAGAAAAGGAGGAGAGAGAAAGGGGGGAAAGAGAGAAGAGTGAAAAGCAAAAGAGCAAAAGCAGGATAAAGAAAAGAGAAAGGTAAGAGTGGGGCAAGGGACAAGTAGCTTGGCTGAGAAAAACAAATGAGAGATACACCGAATTCTTCTTGTACAGTTTACACTCACATGTCCCTCTGTTCACCATCAAACACCCACTAACACTGTACAGCTCAATATCTCTATCTCTCTCTCTCTCACACACACACACACACACACACACACAGACCACCCACATCAGCTATGAGTCAACAGCAATAACATGCCAGCCTGCCAGATTTATATACTGCACACTATCTCTCACACATGTACACAAATATATACATGTGTAATCAACATGAGATCGATCTCTCTCTCTCTCTCTCTCTCTCTCTCTCTCTCTCTCTCACACACACACACACACACACACAGATCTGTTGTTTACAGTTTATACAACAAACAGATTTAAACACTTTAATTCGTCTACCGCAGTGTGTGTATGCGTGTGGGTGTAAATCAGCAGCCTGAGGTTAGGGATTGTGTTACACAGGAGTTTTTTTTAATGAAAAGTACACAATTATACACAAACAGTCCACACACAGATCTCTTCTGCTCTGACTGTGTTTACTGAAAGACGTGGATTACATCTGAGTGACTTCAGTAAACCTAACATCACACACACACACACACACACACACACACACACACACACACACACACACACACACATGGTTTTAGCAGCTTACTCTGCACTGTGCAAAAGTTCTTTCCTTTCTTTCTTCTAGTCAGAGGTCAGAATGCCAAATGAGGAGATTTAGCTTCCATAAGCTTGTTGGCACGATTAGTCTCGTAGCTCCAGTACTAAAACTGAAGAAGAAAACCGATGGGCTCCATTTGAGCTAAAAGGCAAAATTGTGTGGATTTGATCACTTTTAACATTGTTCACTTTCTTATGCATTTTGTTCATTAAATATGACCTGTTTAATATAAATGAATGTTTGTGGTGAGGCTGCCAAAAGGACAAAAAAAAAAACAAAAAACAAAACACCCTCTTTTGTCTGAAGCCGTGGGTCGAGTCGTCTACTTCTGGGTGACGATGGGACGGGCGATGAGCTCCTTCATGATCTCGTTGGTGCCGCCATAGATCGGTTGAACACGGGCATCGGCGAAAGCCCTGAGAAACAGAAAACAAGTGAGAAACGCAAGAGAAACCGTGGGCAAACACATCAGGAGCCGCAGCAGAATATTTGCATGAGGCCGTGGCAACTCAAACAGCTCGAAGCAGCAGAGAGACCTTCCCACAGCACACGTTTCCACCTGCTGTGAAAGGTGAGTTTTCTAGCTAAAACAAATTTTAATTTTAAAATTTAAAAAGCCCAAATCAGTGCTGGGAGGGTTTGGACACAAGTTATTTCCATTTCTGTGCTGCTGCATGGGGGGGGGGGGGGGGGGGGGTTGTTTTGCTGAACCCAACAAACCACCTAA